>PVKZ01002329.1:0-28143 GCA_004027375.1 Macroglossus sobrinus | reverse complement strand
CTTTAGCTGCTGTCTTTGTTTCCCTACTTCACATTCTCTTCAGTCCATTCCAGTTGAGTTTCTACCTCTACCAGTTTCTGCCATTGCTTTTGCCAAAGACATCAAGTAATCTCCAGGTACCCCAGTCCAACCATGGCATCTTTTTGATCTGCATTTCAGCCTCTCACCAGCATTTTTACTCTTTAATGTCCCTTTAACATTTTTTCTCTTTTTCTTTTTAATTGAGGTATAACTTCCATTCTGTGAAGTACACAAATTAATTCTAAGTGTAGATCATGATGAAGTGCACATACGCTTGCAACTGTGTAACTGCATCTGCAGTATCTGATAGGATGGGCTGGGTGCTCTGTCCTTTGATGGTCTGTCTCTCCTTTTCCTCCGCATCACTGGCTGGCCCTTTGCATCTCCCTGGCTGCCCCTCTGCTCCTGCTCAACCTCCAGATATTTGCATGTCCCAGGGCTTAGTTCTAAGACTCCTCTTTGGCAGTTACTCTTCTAGGCAACCTCATGCCATTTCTTGGCTTCGAATGCATCTCTATTGTGTGTGTTTCCAGATTTGTACCTTGAGCTCTGACCTTTTCTCCAAGCTCTAATCATATTTTCAACTTTCTTCTTAACATTTCTACATGGAAGTCAAATAGGCATCTCAGACCTGACAGGTTAAAATGAAGATCTTCATCCTTTTTTCCCTCTTTCTCCCTCAGTGCTTCTCTATAGTTGTCTCCATCTCATTAAATGATTTCTCATCCACCCAGTGGCTCTTACTGAAAGTTTAGAGCTCATCTGTGCTTCTTTCCTTACACATTCAGTACATCTCCCTCTCTAGCCAACACCGTTGATGTCTTTTGTCTAGGAGGCTGCAACAGCCCAATTCATCTCTCACCTTCTGTTATTACCCCTGCAGCCCATTCTCATACAGCAGCCAGAGACTTGAAAATGTGAATCAGATTATGTCATTTTCCCACCGAAAACTTTACTTTCAAAGCACACGTTCCTCTCTGCAGGACCAAAGGTGACCTGGATTCTGCCTGCCTCCCTCACTTCCCTCCAGCCATGTCTGCCGTGTTCCTGTTTCTCAGAGGCACCCCTCCTGCCTGCCTGGAAGCCTTTGCATTAGCTCTTTTTAATCCCTCAAAAGCTATTTCTCCATATTTTGGCCTTTCTTGTCATCTGGGTCTCAGCTCAAATGTCATTGTCCAAGTGAAGGCTTCTCATTCCACCGCCTAAAGGAGCGTCCCCCACCCCCAGTCACATTATTTTCACCAGAGCACTTATTCAATAACCAGAACTACCTCATGTGTTGTCTGTTTCCTCCATGGAATTTGTCTTCATGAGACTTTGCAGTCCTGATCACGGGACATTCCCACTGCTTAATACCATGCCTGGCACTTAATAGCTGAATAATAAATATTGGCTCAATCTGTAAATGACAGATAAAATGAATACTGCAGCTTGGTGTAAAGCAAATATAATGTAACTAGTCCAACAGTTTGTCTAGAACCGGGCCTTGGTGACAGACCAAGAGGGTGAGCTCCAGTGAGTGTGTGTAACCTGAGTGGCATTTGTTGCAGAGAGGAGCAAGTCCCCATGGAGCTGGTGCAGCGGGGTGATGTCATCAAGGTGGTTCCTGGGGGAAAGTTCCCAGTGGATGGGAAAGTCCTGGAGGGCAGTACCATGGCCGATGAGTCCCTCATCACAGGTTAGGTGACTTGAGTTCCATTCCCTTTGGGTGGGTGTCAGCCCAGTGCCAGGCCTCGTGAATCCTGAATGAGGCTTAGCATGTGACAGCTGGTCTCCCTTCTCCACCTCTAGGAGAAGCCATGCCAGTCACTAAGAAACCTGGAAGCACAGTGATTGCCGGGTCTATAAACGCACACGGCTCTGTGCTCATCAGTGCCACCCATGTGGGCAATGACACCACTCTGGCTCAGATTGTGAAACTGGTGGAAGAGGCTCAGATGTCAAAGGTAACGAAGAAATTTAAAAAATGATAGCATCTCAGCTTCCTCATTTTGGAAATCATTCCAAGAGTTCCGTAGACTCAGCAGGTTTTATTGAGCTGAGAGTTAATGAGGGTGTAAGAATCCCAGTTCTTTTCTATGCTTGTGGTTGATTTCTTTGTAGATTATAATTTCCCGTGGTCTCGGTGTTTTATTTTTATAGGCACCCATTCAACAACTGGCTGACCGGTTTAGTGGATATTTTGTCCCATTTATCATCATCATTTCAACTTTGACGTTGGTGGTATGGATTATAATCGGTTTTATCGATTTTGGTGTTGTTCAGACATACTTTCCTGTAAGTTGAATGCTGTGGGCTGCATGGTTGTTGTGTTTTAAATAATCTATTGCCATTACTCCTATTCTTTCATGTCTTAGATTCATTGGGCTTTAGTTACTCATTACATTTTATTTGATTACTTCACTTATTGGCAACAAAATCTTAGCTGGGACAATCAGTCACTCTCCTTCTGCAGATTTTTCTTAAAGATGGCCTCTGCTTTCTAGTTAGATAATTTCACAAACACCAGCTGGCTCTCAGCTGTAATGCTTAAAGCATTTACATTATTCAGTATTGTTCATTTTGGGGGTTGTGAGGTACATACTGTGGAAGATAGGTCACTTTAGATTTCAATGCATAATAATATTATTTAACAAATTTTAAGAAAAATATATTTTTGGTTGTCTGTGTCCATAAATACCATCTTTAACCTTGCAGCTTCCTAAGCAATGCTAATAGCTTTTTAGTAAATATTTATTAAGTATTGTATATGAGACAATGGATTTCATACATTCTTGAGTTAAAAAAAGTAGATGAAGAATACTATCTTAAGAAATATGTTTATCAAACTTTTAAAAAGGTGAAAAATATTTTTTAAAAAAATACCCCCAAAAATAAAAAAAAGTGTGCTTCAGATATGAGAACTGCACACTTCAGTGATTTGCAGTTGGGAGTGGTTTTGTTGTCTCAGGGATGTTTGGCCACGTCTGGAGAGTTTCGGTTGTCATGACTAAGGGGGCATGCGACTGGCATCCAGTGGGTAGAGACCAGGGACGCTGCTAAACATCTCCAATGCACAGGACGGACCCCACAGCCAAGAATTTTCTGGACCCAAATGTCAGTAGTGCTGAGACTGAGAAACCTTGATATATACATAAAAAGATAATGGTCCACTTAGAGTAGTAACTGATAACTACCCAGTGAGTGGAACGTTTTACCTTATTTTTAAAAATATCTCATACCTAGCGCAGTATAATGTATATTTTACCTTAGAGCCATAGAATAAGAAACTGCATATATGGAATGAATACTTTTTTCTTTAAAAAAAAAATGTTTACCCATAAGTAAAGTTATATCATATATTCTTGAAGTACATGTCATCCACTGAGATGTCATTTTCTCTTTCCAATTTCCTATCTAAAAATGAAAATTGTCCAAATTATATACTGTTGGACATCTAAAGAGACCTTAGTGATTTTAAGAATAACCTATGACTGTATTCCTAGAATTTGCCAGTGGCTATTATGGCACCTGACTGCCTAAAATTTCTGCTTTTGCTGGAGAGCAGCTCATTGGCTTGTGGCTGTGGGAACACTCAGTCCTAAACAAATTGGAATATGTGGCTTTCTGCTATTGCCCTGCTTTTCCATCTTACTTTGGCTTCTTCTATTTTTATCTGCAATATCAGGGAGGCTGCTGGCAAATGAGGTACTGCATGTTCCTTTAAGATACTGTTCTTGCTGTGCTACATCAAAGTCTTTTTGGGGACAGGGTTCATGTTAACTTCTGGAAGTCCACCCAGTCCCATCAGAGTACCAGGTGTTATTTTTGTAAGAATTACTGGATTTAAAAAAAAAATCATTTTTATCTCTAAGAATTACATTATGTCTTAAACAACATGTCTCTCTACCTAAATCCAACTCTTTCTATGAAAATTAAATGACCCTTTAATAATATATCTTATTTTAGAATTCTGCCTTTCAAAATCAAAGAATAAACTGTAAATGGAAGCTCATGAGATGATGGTCTCTATCCTTGATTTAGAAAACATGCTTTTTTATTGTAAATTAAATGAATATAGTATCTCCTGATGGTACTCCAGAGACACCAGCCATTTTGAAAAACAAATCAAGATAATGCAAGATGTAAGAATGCAAATAATAATATCTATATGTGCCACCAGATAGCTGGAAAGGAAACTCATATTTTGCTTGTTTTGAATTTACAAAAAAAAAAAAACAGTAGTGAAGAATAGAAGAAAATAAAGATGACTCCATATCCCATTTGTAGTAGTAACCGTTTTTCATACTTTGGTAAACATCTTTCCAGTGTTGTTGAAAGGCTGTATATAGATCTAGGCTGATAATTCCGCACTAATTAAATCACAATGCATGCCATCTTGCATTTTTTTTTTTTGTCATTCAGCAATGCTACTGATATGTTTCCATGTCAATAAGTATAGATAATACATTATCACTTCAACAATTGCAAATTATTCCATTATATACACCATATTCACAATTTAATTAACCTATCCCTTATTAGTTGTTTCTAGTTTTTTGCCAGTACAATAATGCACTGTGATAAATATCCTATGCTTGGCCCTGATCATCTTTTCCCACTTTATGATTATCACCTCAGGGTAGATTCTTTGGAAATCTATAATTTTTTAAAGCTTTCATAATAATGAAAATGTAATAGTTATAATTCCTTAGATGCCTCTTCTATGCCAGGTTGTTTTATAACATATATGTACATGTTTATATGTGTTTATATATATATCATCTCACTTAACTTTTATAGCAACCTGTGAGATGGGTATTATTATTTCCACTTAGCATGTGAGTAAGCTGAGACACAGAGGTTAAGTTAGTGTCAGAGCCAGGATGTGAACCTCCATAGATGCTCTGACCCCCATCAGGGATTTTGATAGGATTCTTGGATTGAGTTGGAACACTGGGACGCAGAGCAGTATAGTGAGCCATGTCATATCACCAAAGCAGAGGGCAGCACAGCGCGTTTCCTAAACCCAGCTCCTCATGCTGTCTCAGGTCCTACTGCCTGCACCGAAATGTCTCATGAGATTAGGGTTCTGCATGATTCCTCATTTCACTGTCCACCTGCCTCTCTTTCCTCTTTTCAGACCCCCAGCAAGCACATCTCCCAGGCAGAGGTGATCATCCGGTTCGCGTTCCAGACGTCCATCACAGTGCTGTGCATCGCCTGCCCCTGCTCCCTGGGCCTGGCCACACCCACGGCGGTCATGGTGGGCACGGGCGTGGCTGCCCAGAATGGCATCCTCATCAAGGGAGGCAAGCCCCTGGAGATGGCCCACAAGGTTGGCCCCATGCTGCAGTACTCCCAACCGTCCTTTGGGGTCTTGGCTGGGATGATTTTGTAGCTGTTTACTACATGATTCCTTTTTAAGTTCTTTTAGCCCAGCATACCAGTCCCTAATCTTCCATCCATCCACTGGTTTATTCAGTATTTGTTGAGCATTTACTGTGTGGGTCCTGTGCCTAACTGGGATTTGTGCATCAGACGGGGTGAGGGGTGGGCACATGATCAGAGAAAGAATCACTAAGGTCATTCTGAAACCTAGCAGTTGAATGAGAGTTAGCCAGACAGCAGAGGCTGAGAAAGATGTTCCAGCAGTGGGAGCAGCATGCAGAAAGGACCTGGAATGCTGTACTGCCGTATCATAGACTCGTAAGATCGGAGACTGAACTTTTCCCACCGTTATCCTCAGCCACTCGCTCGGCGCCTGGCACATTGAAAACACTCAACAGTTATTTGCTAACTAACTAATTAACTAACTAACTAAATAAATAAATAAATAAATAAGGAACTAAAAGAAAATAATTGAAGGGGAGATAAACAGTTGGGAGATGAGAATGTTGAGGGAGGAAAAGAGGGAGAGAGGAGCCTTGAAGAACCTTGGAGGTTGATTAAAGGATGCGGAACTTAACCTAAAGAACAACAGGGATTTGTGGAGAGTCCAGAAGTGCCTGCGTGATGTGACTGGATTACTTTTTGAGAAGATCTAACTACATAGTAAAGGAAGGAGTAAGAGGAAGAGCAGCTGATTGTGTTGAACAGGCCAGCACTCAGCATCACAAACAAAAAGCTGAACCTATTGTTTGCTAAATAAGGGATAACCATGCTTGTGGGACACAGTCTGAACACAGCAAGCAGCTGCTGTTGTATGGGGTTTGGGGAAATGTGTGTCCAGGGATTAGTAGATTCTGGCCATGGAAACAGAGTGTGGCTGCTGCTTGGTGGCTGAGCCAGACCCATGGGGACTGGTGCCATTGACTAAGTGGGCAGGTCTAAAACCTGGCTCCAGTGGTTACTTGTTATTATGGCCAAGGAACACTCCCTTCCTTCCTTGAGCTTGGAGTGCAAGAGTTTATTCTCAGTAGGCTTTTGTACTTATGCAAGCCAGAGAAAACTGTGGCTGGCTCAGTAGATAGCAGTGGTCAGGGAGAAAGGCCAGGTCCCTGGCTCCTGATCTGACCGTGGTATCATGTCCGGGAGACAGTGGCGTTCCACCTCCCAGGGCATCACAGTGAGCACTTCCAGCCCAGCCTGGTGAAAGTTAAGCCACAGTGTGGTTTTTTTTCACTGGGAAGGGAGGGGAACTGTTTTTGCAGGGGGAGTGATTAAACTTTGGGATTGAGTGCAGGTGATTATGTCATGGAAGATGAAGGAGTGTTATCTGCTTGAGGAAAGTTCAGTGAAGTTCTGCTTCAAGACTGTGAATTCTAAAGGTGTTTTTGGTCACTGAGATTTGGTTTTTTGGCAGATAAAGACTGTGATGTTTGACAAAACTGGCACCATCACCCACGGGGTCCCCAAAGTCATGCGGGTCCTCTTGCTTGTGGATGTGGCTACGCTGCCCCTCAGGAAGGTTCTTGCTGTGGTGGGGACTGCGGAGGCCAGCAGTGAGCACCCCTTAGGTGCTGCTATCGCCAAATACTGTAAAGAGGTATGTAGACCTGGGCATCGCTGGTCCCCTTGCTCCTTCTGCCATCTCTCCTCTCACAGGCTGGCCGGAAGCCTCCCATCTCCTTCCTCCTCACAGACCTTTCCTCTCAGCTGTCACTGGCACCTGAGTCAGCTGCCTTCAAGGAGGCCTTGGCTTACGTGGTCTGGAAAACCATTTAGCAGGCCCCCGGAGCGGGTGGAGATGTGGCTTGCAGTAGTTGGTCCCTTGTCACATTCCAGATCATCACAAAAACAATTCAGTGTTAACAGTCATTTACTGAGTATTTACTGAGCATCCATGCTTGTGACAACAACTAGTGAGATGTGAACTCTGCCCTCTGGGAGCTGGCAGTTGAGTGGGGAAGACAGATGGTGTATAAATTCAGTACATTACGAGTGCCTAGTGCAAAGGGCTACAAAAATGAATGGGGTATTAGGGTGAAGGAGGGAGCAATCCACTCCTTCAGGGATGCCTGAAATGCAGAAGAAGCAAACCAAAAGCCCAGTGCATTCTTGGCACAGTTAATGGGAAAGCATTCTTTTGATCTCTCCAGATGAAAGATCCTGTTTAATTTCCTCTGTTTCCAATCTGAATATGGAGACAGCAGGATGTGCCAGAACATTGTCCAGGAAAAATGTAAATGGCCTGAGCAAGCACGATGTGGAAGGTGACATGGGTACCTGGAGAGAGCTGACAACTCTTCATGGACAGGGAACCTTCAGAAGCCTCATTTCATGTATTTGCCTTTCGTGCGGTGTCAGGCAGGCCACTGTGTCAACCTCTCTGGTTTCTGATGTTTCAGGAAGAATTCTGTTCACCCTCAGTCATCCTTTTCATTTTGTTAACCAAATCGCCTCACTCCCCCGCATTCCAGAGCCTGTAAATGGGCAGTTCTCAGAATAGTTTTGTTACTACTTGCCTATTCCATCATTTTAATAAAAATATTTGCAACTCAAAAATAATATCTTTCCTCTCTTTGGCACCTTCATTCTACCCTCTTTCCCACCTTTAATTTGAGGTGTTTGATGTGAAAGAATGTCTGGGTCAGCAATTCTACTTCTCCCCCTTCTTCTCCCTTGTAATTCCCGTTAGTGCTGCTCTCGCTCTCGCCCTACCTCTGGACTTCTTTGTCCTGCCTCCTGCTCAAATCTCCCTCACTCTGTTTTCTAATTCCTCTTCCCACTCCCTTCACAGGAACTTGGAACGGAGGCCTTGGGATACTGCATAGACTTCCAGGCCGTGCCAGGATGTGGAATCGGCTGTAAAGTCAGCAACGTGGAAGGCATCCTGACCCACGGCGAGCACCTGAGCAAACGGGCCACTCACCCGAACGGGCTTGTCAGTGTTCCCGTGGAAACAGGTATCCCGGGCCTTTGTCTCTGCCACTTGGCCTGCCAGGGGTTGGGCCCAGCTGTTTAAGTGGCGGCAGGCCAAGCTGCAGAGAGCACCACACCAGGCATGCCACCTGGTTCCTCTGCTGGAGAGAAGGGTCGCTCACAGCTGGTACGCTGCACACCTCCCTCCCCAGGAAAGCCTGCGGTAGATGAAAGTAGTATATTAATTAGAGCCTGCGGTAGATGAAAGTAGTATATTAATTAAATTCGTAGAGTGTTGCTAATCTGCTCCACAATTTTGAGTCTCTTCTTTCTTATCCCAAGTTAGCCTTGCTTCTCTTAAGCTACAAAGTAGACAGATGGGAATTCTACTTTGTTGTCCCTGAATAGGAAACCTCTCACGCAGTAGAACTCTGAGGGGGTGTTTCGCATGTATGGAGCTGGCAGCAGTCAGGGAAAGAGGGTGGAGATGGTTGGTCCAAGATGAGAAGGGACATCAGTTGGAGTGGCAGCTGCTTTCAAATATTCTAAGGAAAGCTTGGTGTAGCCATCAGCTTAAGAGTGTGGGACCACCTTAACCCCTGACACCAGGAAAAATCTGTCTAGTGTTTTTTCTTAAGTATGTTGCTAGTTGAATCCTGATTTAGATTTTGTCATTAGAAGCCATCTACCACCTCCTGGCAATTTACAGCCCAGGATGTCTATGTGGCACACATAGTTCAAAGGTGACAGGTAAAAAAGACTTGCCTGGCCTTTTTAGGAGCTGTAGCTTTAAAACATTCCATAGAAGTAGAGTTATTTGCTGGTTCACCTTGAATTGTCTGTACCAAGCAGTAATGAATCTAGTCAACGCTTGAATTTGGAGCTAGAAGGATAACTATCTGCTTCTGATCCCTGCCAGAGGTAGCGGCAGATCCCAAAGGCAAATAAGGACACGGTACCACATAATGTCTGTTATGTTTGTAACATTTTCACACAGTGTGTACCTTTTAACGCCCCATTTTAATTCATACCCACATGTTCTACACTTTAGTTATACAATTTCCCCTGCTTCTTTAAGGATGGCATTTTGAGAAGTGCTTACTAGCTTATGATTTCTTAGAACAGTTAAGTAGATATTTTGCTGTTAAAGGGGCTCTATAGTTTTTAGTAGTTTCTTACAGTGAAATTGGACTATTTGGTAATAACCACAAACTCTTTTGAACAGATGTGGATCCCCAGACCTTCTCTGTGCTGATTGGAAACCGAGAATGGATGAGACGCAACGGCTTGACCATTTCCAGTGACATCAGTGACGCGATGACAGCCCATGAGATGAAAGGCCAGACAGCTGTCTTGGTGGCTATTGACGGTATCTCTCTGCACACACCTTCCTTCTGCTTTCTCAGAAATGAAGTTTCTTAGAGAAGTCAGGCAGAAATAAATTTCTCCTTTTTAAAATACATACATACATACATACATACATACATACATACATTAATTTAGTTCTATTTTGTAAAAGATTGCCTTGCCATCTTTTTCACTTCGTTCTCAGTCCTGAGGTCTTGCTCTGCCATAGGTCTCCTTGCTCTTAGAATTCCAAACTGTCTTCACTATCCTTGTTTGCTCCTGTCCAAGCTGGCAATTTGGAGTCATCCTTCTCATTCATCACTGCAGACAAAACAGTTTGCTCTTCACGAGGTTTAACTGTGGCATGCCTTTAAATAATGGGATCCCTGCAACTTTTCTCAGTGCTTCTCAAGGTTGTATGTATCTTCGTGCTCAGTTGCAGCTTGGACTTTACATCTCAGAGAGATTAGAATCTTACTTTGTTATTGTTCATTTCTGCTAATAGAAGTAAAACTAAGTAAAAATAAGGAATAATAATTTATGTTGCTGTATTTTGAATGTTCTAGCCAAATATGTCCTTTTTCCTCTTTTCTTTTTTTCCTCCTCTCACCACCAGGCCTTCTTCTAAGTCCTTGTAAATCCAGTCTCCTCAGCTCATCAGGCAAGAATTGGCTAAACTAAAGAAATGCCCTATTACACATCACTCACCCCTACTCTGCTCCCATTACACCTCAGGCCTCAAAACCCTTTCTGCTTCAATATCTAAAAGATTCACGCAAAAAAAATACACACACACACACACACACACACACATGTATATATAAATATATATATATATGTGTGTGTCTATGCAGGTGTATTTTTGTAGGAAAAGAAGAAAAGGAAGGATTAGGGTTTTTTTTTTGGCCATTTAGATATTCATTACTTCCTAAGTAGCATTTGTTGTATTTGTTATATTTCTTATATTTTAATAGCTAACATGTATTGAGTTATAAGCCAGGCACTAGATATGCCTTGCAAAAATTTGGAAAATCCCTAAAGCTGTAAAGAAAATTGAATCACCCATTATCCTACCCCTCACAGAGACACTGTTGACAATTTTGTATGCATCTGTCAGTATTAAATCTGTCAATATTAAAAAAACGAAATCAAAACCATATTGCGTTATATAATTAGGTGTTTTGTTTTTTGCATTAACACAATATTGTGGAAACTGGTCCCACTCATGAAATTGGGCTTGCTCCTGGGGCCGCCTGGTGTCCTGCCATCGTGCACTTACTGGGGTGTTTCCGTCAGGGGTGCTCTGTGGGATGATCGCCATCGCAGATGCCGTCAAGCAGGAGGCTGCCCTGGCTGTGCACACGCTGAAGAGCATGGGTGTGGACGTGGTTCTGATCACAGGGGACAACCGCAAGACAGCCAGAGCCATTGCCACCCAGGTATGGGCCGGGATCCAGGGCCGGGGCCGTCCTCCCCCTTTCTGATTAAAGTGATTTTAAGCTTGCAGAAGCAGTTTGAGAAAAAAAGGAAGTGCCAGAGCATCCAACACTCAGCTTTGCTTCTGTCCTTTCCCCTTTGCTGGATACTTCTCTCTCCAAGTGTTCTGATCTGCAGCACCCCACAGGGGACGCCATGCTGCCACAGCAGAGATCACATTCTCCAGGGCCTGGGAGCCATAATTCATGCACCACCAGCTACAGCCATAGAAGAGCAATGACATCGTTTTCTATTCCCTGGTCTTTACAATGAAAAAAAAGATAGTGACTTGAGAACTGAAATAAACAACTTTGTCTCAATGTCGAAGGAATGTTTTGCCAGTTCAACTCTTCCCACTCTTGTGCACCAGATAAACGATGGGATCCTGGGTGGTTCTCCAGCAGCCTTGGCTTCTGAGTTGGGGCCATGAGGATGTACTGCTGCCTGCTTGCCTGACCCACTGCATGGGATAGCTCCAGTGCAGATTCCTGAAAATTATATTTACCCCACTCCCAAAAATGTGTGTAAAGCTGTATGCTTTTGACAAAGGAAGCGGCAGTACCTCTCTTTACTTGTCCTTCCTTGCTGATGATGAACTTGTTAAAATTTGTTCATTCATTCAGCAAGCATTTATTAATTCAGCACCACCCATGTGACAGACAGGCTACCAAGAAGAGTGAAGATGGTACCTGCCCTTGAGGAGCTCATAGTCCTGTGAAACGGTGGACCAATAACCAAGTATAAGTTGAATGCTTAGTTCTTCAACAGAAGGGTGCATAGCACATGTGGGAGCTGCCAGCTTACCCTCTAGCCTGGCAGGGTCCAGGGCTGCCTTCTGAGGGGAGAGGATGCTTGAGTCTGGAGTGGTCTGATGAAGAGGACGGGAGTGGGAAGGGCCAGCTGACGTTTCCAGTACAGAACAAAGTGGCATAAGCACTGCCTGGGTAGCATGGAGAAGCAGTGAGCTGGAGAGCACAGAGTTCAATGTGGGCCTGCAGGGTTGGCGAGGCAAGGAGCTGGAGATGGGCAGAGACACCTTATCTAATGGGACCTTGGGAAGGAGATCACTGAGTTTAGATGTTTTCCTAAGGGAACTGGGGTCTGCTAGAGAACTTTAAGCAGGAAAGTAAAATGACCAAATGATTATTGTTTTGGAAAGACACTGGGACAGCATATGGAGAAGAGAGTTGGGAGGCCAGGGTATATGCAGTAAATTTGGGGAGTAAATTTACCATGTGACCTGGATCCTGTAGGGCTTGATGACTGATGGCAGTGAATGGACCTGGAAGCTGAGGTGGGGGTGGGGCAGGATGACTCTCAGGTTTCTGCCATGCTCCTGTCCTTTGCCGACACCGGGTGTTGTCATGTTTTTATTTATTTTCTGACTGCTGTTCTCCTTTCCTTTTAGGTTGGCATCAACAAAGTCTTTGCGGAGGTGCTGCCTTCTCACAAGGTGGCCAAGGTTCAGGAGCTCCAGAAGGAAGGGAGGAAAGTCGCCATGGTGGGAGACGGGATCAACGACTCCCCGGCCTTGGCCCAGGCTGATGTGGGCATCGCCATCGGGACGGGCACGGACGTCGCCATCGAGGCAGCTGACATTGTCCTCATCAGGGTGAGCTTGCTGTGTCTCCTCCTCCCCCTCATCCAGGCAGTGGGAGTGGTCAGGGCCATGGGACACATCTCCTGACTCACCAAGCGATCCCCTACTACAGAACAACCTGCTCGACGTGGTTGCTGGCATTCACCTCTCCAAGAGGACAGTTTGGAGAATACGGCTCAACCTGGTGCTGGCACTGATTTACAACATGGTTGGGATCCCCATCGCAGCAGGTAGGGCGGCCCTTGCCGCTCGGGTACCTTGACCCCGGCTGTCTGCCTGCTGGGCTCCTAACGAACTTAGCAGCCCATCTCGCTTGCTGGCTGTGGCCAGAAGTAGTTTAGAAAGAACTGATTTTATCATGTTTTCTGCTTGATAAGTCTCTAAAGGTAAATGAGAAACTGCAGAAACAACCCAAACCTTCATTTACTCTGGTCCTCTCCAAACAGCTGGCCAAGATGCCTGACTATTTATTTACCATGGCCCTATTTTCTGAACCATTTATTAAGACATATGGTCGGAAAAATAAACAATATTATTAGCAGTTAGGAGGCACCTACTCTGTGCTAAGCACAGCCATGATGTTTAGAACCTTATCTTGAAAATTTGTCCTGCTAAAGATTTACCCTATCTCACAGAAATCATGGAAAGAGATGGGTCTTTTCTGCTTTATAACTCCTCCCTTCCCCATTGAATATTGTGCTACCAGGTGAGGAAAGGTTCTAAACACTTTCCTGCATGGCTGAGACCTGGAGTTTTAAACATGTTCCTAGCTTAGTCTCCTGTTGTGCCTGAGTGGTCAGTGTTCACTCACATAATAGATCAGCACGTCCGCTTCAGCCTCCTGCACCAGGAAGCCCAGGCACTTGTCCCTTCGGCTCATAGAGCTGGCTCAGGAGCTGATTCCCTCTTTTGTTTGCACCTCTGCCACAGGCCTTTGCCCAGACATGGGTTGAATTTTCTGGCTCTGTTCTGAGGCCTGGCTCTCATTGCCTTTAAAAAGGTGTTTTGAGCCCTCAGGGAAGACAAGTCATGTAGACAGTCCTGTGGCCACCAGCAGTGTTTGTTGTCTGAGTGCTCGCTCAGTCTCCATGGTGTCTCAGGACAGCCAGCTCCCTTGGCCCTGCTGCTACCCCTTGGGTTCCTGAGATTCCCTGCTCCCCCAGAGCTTCCCCTGACGCAGGTAATGCTGCTCATGGACAGGCGCAGGAAGTTGAGGGCACATGGGACAACCCAGTCACCTTGACAGCACCCCCACTGCCCAGCCCTGAGATAGCCTGCTTCAGAGGCCTGTGAGCATGTGGTCCCACGTCAGGGGGACTTGTGAGCCACCCTGAGGAGGAGGACTTCATGGTGGGTGCTCTCCTTGCTCTCCCCTCTGGGCTGCAGTGTGAGTGTTGTCCTCCCCTCGGCAGGAGTCTTCATGCCCTTTGGCATTGTGCTGCAGCCGTGGATGGGCTCGGCAGCCATGGCAGCCTCTTCTGTGTCTGTGGTTCTCTCATCGCTGCAGCTGAAGTGGTAAGTCCCCATGTGGCAGGAGCGTCCGCTGCAGACGGTACTCACTAGGCCTTTGGGCTCTGCATGCGCGAAGCAAATTTGGGCTGGCCATTGCTCTCCTGGGCTAGCAATGGGCGTGCGCTGTGCTCCAGTTCCTGATTCACCTAAAGCAAAGATCTAAGGGGCAGTCCTGCATGGAGCCAAGTGTGTGTTCATATAATGATTTATCAGCACCATGAGCAAATAATTTATCACTTAACAGTCATCAGGTGCAGGGCCATTCTGGTTATTCTGCTCAAGGGCTACTTATGTAAATAGAGTCATACACCACTTAACTACAGGGATGTGCTCTGAGAAATGTCGTGTTGGGCGATTTTGTCACCGTACGACCGTCAGAGAGTGCACTTACACAAACCTAGATGGTTTCGTCTGCTGCACACCTGGGCTACATGGTATAACCTGTCCTCGGCTACAGGCCTGGACAGCACGCTGCAGGAGATTAAATCGGGCACAAGAGAAATGACGTAATCAAGAGACGTGGTGAACATGAGGTGGATGAGGCTGCTGCCAGTGTCACACAGCATGTGATTTAACTGCAAACTTTTAACTGCTCCACTTTGGATATTTTGAATAAACAATTCTTTATAAGTAGAAAGAATATGCTCTAAAATAACCATAAAAAGTATAGTATAGTAAATTATGACTCATTAACATAGTCATTTATTACCATTATCAAGGATCACATGCTGTTCGTGGTAGTACGTGCTGTACTTTCCCACGCCTGGCAGCGCAGTGGCTTTGTTTGTGCAGCATCCCCACAGACGCTTGAGGAATGCGTTGCACTACGATGTCACAATGTCTACAATAGGAATTTTTCAACTCCATTGTAATCTTACGGGATATTGACTGAAACATAATTATGTTTCATTCTGTCATATTGACTGAAACATAATTATGTGGCACATGACTGATGTAGACGTGGGATCGCTGTGTATTAACATTTTTCCTTTTCTGGAATAGATGTTTATTTACTTATGCTTTCATTTAACAAAAGTTAATGATGGTCTACTACGTGCCAAGTGTTTGGATTGGAAGATTGTAAATTGGGCGAACTCTATCTGAACCCTAGGCGTGTGATACTGCATATTATTGAAAGATTGGATGGAAAGCCTTCATCAGGCTGCAAGAAAAAAGCCTGTGTCACGAGTGGTTCAAATGCTCTTGGCTTCTTGCTTTGCAGCTATAAGAAGCCTGACCTGGAGAAGTATGAGTCCTGGGCCCAGGGCCACATGAAGCCCCTGACCGAGTCCCAGGTCAGCGTGCACGTCGGCATGGATGACCGGTGGCGGGACTCCCCCAGGGCCACACCCTGGGACCAGGTCAGCTTCATCAGCCAGGTGTCTCTGTCCTCCCTGAAGTCCAACAAGCTATCTCGGCACAGCGCCATGGCTGACGATAGTGGGGACAAGTGGTCTCTGCTCCTGAATGACAGGGACGAGGAACAGTGCATCTGAAAGCCCCAGGCCGCGGCAGACCCCGGGGCCCGTCTTCTAGCCAGGGAGCAGCACCAGCAGCAGGGCGAGCAGAACCATAGGGGCTTCCACTCCGGGACATTCTAGATCATTTCTCCCTGCAGCATGTGGCCTCATCCAGATGTGGTCCCTGGGTAGGACCAGCCTGCCCAGACCCCACAGGCGCAGGGTGAGGCCTCACCGTGCTGTTGGTGTGCTGGAAACCGTGCTGGACTCTAGAAGAAGGAGGACAAGCAGCCCTCCTCATAGACTTCTGCTCTAGTATTTGGGATGACTATTTGTAAAATGAGGAAAATCTCCTCAGGACCAAAAACTTAGCTGGGCCTTTCCATAGAACTCATGAAGAACCTCCGTGTTGTCCTCAATATTTACGATGCCCATGTGTGTCATGTCTCTGAGACCAGTTTATCTCAAACACACACACACTAGTTCTTTTTCTGTCCTTGACACTGGGGGTATGGCACACCATCATCCGTCAGAGCAGGACTGACATAGTCGCAGTCCCCGCTGCTGCTCTCAGGCACTCCTCCAAGTGCGCGTGTGCATTTCTTCCTCAGTCCGCTCACTCACGCACCCAGCCAGAGAGCTTGCCAGAGTTCCCTTCAGGTAGAGGAGAATTTTTCCTTGCTCACGAACCTCTTCTCTATGGAGCTGTAGCTTCTCACTCTACAGATCATTGCTGTCCAGCTTCAGTGAGGGTCTCAGAGCTTGAGACTTGAGAAATCCAGCTTCCTGTGGGGTTCAGATGCTTGGGGTCCTGGGAGGCCCATGGTGCTGGAGAAGCAGGTGTCCCTTGGGGGAGGCCTGTGTGTGCAGGAGCCTCTTTCACGGCTCCTGGAGCTTCAATTACATCGTCTGCTATGTGAACAGAGTCAATACAGAATTCACATCAGTGGTGTCCCTGGCATTATGCAACTCTGAGGAAGTGATACCCAAGTTAGAGGAAATCACAATTCTCCACAAGCTTCTGTTTCTACACACTGAGCCAGTGCCTTAGGAAAGGGTTGACCACAGCTTCCCAAAGGGATAGTCTGTCTCTGACTTTCAGTGGCTCTTTGTGATTGCATGGCATTGGAGGGGCAGGAATGTGGCTAGTCTTAGACTCTGAAGTTGGTGTCAGTTCACGGACCATGTGGCAATAGATTAGTAAAATCAGAATCTTAAAATAGGCAGAGCAAAGCCTATTCTAAATTCTAAATGCTCTATTCTAAACTCTAAGGCGAATCCCTTGTCACACATACAAAATAATTTTATTTATTGTCAGTTATTTTCCAAGGCAATGTAAATATTTTTCATTTTATCTCTAATCCTCCCAACAAACCAGCAAAGTAGATGTTATTGTCCACCTTTCACAGGGCGGGAAGCAGGCTCAGAATGTCTAAGTGTCCTGCCCAGGATCACACAGCCAGTATACACGCCAGAACAAGGGGCCGAATCCAGGTCTGTTTGCTATGAAGACTTTTCATTATCTCTGCTCCACTTTGGATATTTTGAATAAACAAGAAAAAGGCCCTTGCTCCTGGAAGAACAAATCTGCCAGGTGATGTATTATCATTGTATCGACATGGAATGAAATTTGATCACAGTCCACTCACCTTCCTTTGGATGGTTCATTTCCATTTTTGCATGTACTTTAGTTTTTTATGGGTCTTATCTTTTAAAGTCAAAGTGCAGGGTTTTGTCATGTTTTTTTACTTTTTCAGTCTCCCTTTCCCTCGCCAGCCCCTTCCTGACATGTGTTCCCACTTGTGTCCTCTATATTCTTGGTTGTGCTTAGAGAATATGTCTTGTTTTCTAACTGTGCTAATTGTCATCTAAAGAATCTAATTGTATTGATTTTTAAAAACTATTTTAGGATCATAAACATCATGTTTATATACATATGAAACTATTTATATAATTGTACAGAAAATAACCTTTTAGATATTCAAAGTGTAAGACTTTTTTTTGGTCAAATAAGAACAATTCCTACTTCAAACACTTTCCATGCTATATTAGAATAAAGTTCCTTTTTATTCATCAAAAAATCTGTTTTTGGCTTGCCCTGAGGAGCGTGGCAGGGCCAGTGCAGTGCTATGTCCACTGAGAACTGCGAGGGGCCGCCTTTGCTCCCCACACCTCCTCAGGGAGAGAGGGATGGGGCTTTAATCAGCAGAGGGTGTGAGGGCGGCCAGAGCCCTCTGACCCGCCATCCCTGTGCCAGCCCCTCCCGAATGCCTGTCTGCCCCCGTGGAGTGTGGAGAGAACTCTGCAGGGCCACCCGTGTCAGGCTGTGTGTCCCACTGGGCCAGACAGCCCAGATTATCCATCAGAAGCACTTTTCTGGTGAGGGTGGTTGAGCGGGGTGAGTAGTAGAAAAATCTGGGCCAGGGGGCTCTGCAGAGGGGCTCTGTGGGCACTGTGAGGTGGCAGGAATGGGGTGGGCCCTAAGTGAGTGACACCTGAAGATGAGGTGACAGGGTCTTTTATCATTTAAACCAGGACACTTAAGATGAAAGGAGGTACTATTAATACTTATGCCAGGACAACTGGCCTAAACCGGTACTATCCAAGCAAACTGGGCCATGTGGTTACCTTCCTTAGAAAAGACATTATGAAGTTGTCACTGACACAAAACTGTCGCTTTGGAACTTTAATTGTAGGTTCCACAGGCGCAGTGGTGACATAATCTTATATCAGATTTCACGATTTCCCCCCTCTCACATCCTGATACCAGCACTTGAGAAGTAGAATCATTGAGGAGGGGTTTGTGGCTCAGTTTGACTAGAGAGGCAGTCAAGGGTTTGTGCCACTGGCCAGTGCCCTACAGCCGGTGCCCACAGCATGCCCTGTGGAGCCAGGTGTGCTGGGTACCCAGGCACGGGAATTCTGTGTTCTACCCACATCCTGATGTGGACAGGGAGGGCTGGTGCCACCTTAGCAAAGGGTTCCACTTCTGTAGAAAACAGATGCTTCCTAAAACTTGAGTAAATTCCCCTGATACGATCCCACATGCACCAGAATAAATCATAACATTGGTGCCTTCCTGGTAAGTTTTCAGTCTTTAAAACCTTAAAGAAGAATAAATGAATTTTATAATTCTAGTATTTTAAAATGACAACTGGAAATTGACATGTCAAAAAATAGATCCCCAAATTGTTCTGCTGGTTTACTAAGGAAACAAGATTAATAAAAGTGACCTTTATTTTAAGAAAATCCAGCATAGCAAAACCAGCCAACCAAAGAAGTTAATTAGAAAAAGATTACTTGAATTACAGGATTCTTTTTGCTTTAAAACAATAAATTCCCTACTGCTTATAAAATTCTTGAGTTATTTTTTGCATACACCTTTCTCTTAACCATATCTTTTTTTTAAAAAAAAGGTAAAGAATACCTATACCCCCCCCCCTCAAAAAAATGCTTTAAGCAACCACTCATGCTGACTCTCAGTTTCCCATTCAGATTACCTTGATATGTGGGAAAGTTGATCTGGTTTTGGAAAGTATTGTGGAGCTGGTAAAAATGAAATTACTCTTTTTCCTCATTTTCCAACTCAGCTCAGGCAAGGAAATAAACATCATTGTTTGGTTTCTTTCAGAGAGAGAGAGATGTCTACTTGTCTGCTATTTTCCCTTGTGTGAAGACAATGACAATAGTTGAAATTAAAGGACAGAATATAAGAATGTTAAGTAATGCTGCCAAATCCTAGAGTCTCCTTTATTCTATTCAAAAAGATGAATAAACAAATGTAAAATCATTCAAGGATGAAGATGAAAACAAGAATTGATGGAAGTTTAACATTTTTTCATCTGAAAAGAAAATGATTATTTCTTCTTTTTAATATAAAAATAACTGCTTATAGCAACATTTTAAGCATACAGAAATATGTAAATGGAGGCAGAGGCTGCCATAATAATACCCCCACCCCTCGGTTTCCAAAGAGGTAACCCCATGAACATGGTTTCGAGGAGGGGTGTCCTTTGTGGGTGGACCACATTAGGACACCAAGGGAGCAAAGCCTGCGTTCCCACAAGGGACCCAACTCCCTGACCCAACTGTCACCATCTGAACACAGAGGTACTGCAGTGGGCCCCACAATGGACCTGTTGTGAACTGACAGGCACCTGGGTCTCAGTAAAGCAGGCAACAGACAACGCTCAAATACCGGGGATGCTCCACAGGTTCCATCACTCACTCAGTCCTCACAGTGGCCTTTAGAGCTATTTGCATTCATGTCCCATTTCCACAGATGGGGGAACCAAGCTGAGGGGAGTTACGGTGACTGTTTGGGACATAGAGCAGGGCAGGTGTTGAAGCCTACTTGTCCCTGGCGGCAAAGCTCCATTTCATTGTGTTCCTCTGGGCCAGCCCCATACTTGAAAAGCTGATGCCAGGTGCTTGCCTTAGCCGAAGCTGGGTTTCCTCAGCACCCCTGGGTGCCGAGCTTGGGGCAAGAATACTGTCCTTTGGCAGGACAGTGTGGTTTATCTCAAGAGCCACCAGATGTCTCTCCGACCAAAACAACCTCTCAGTCTGCAGCCAGAGCCCAAACTCATGATGCATCTGAAAGTTTAAATAAACATTGTGATGAAAATGTGGGAGACAGGGCAGGGCGGGAGGCTGGAGTTCAGCCCTGGTGCTGGGGTGCCCCGGGCTATGGTGTGTTACACGTGTACTTGCAGCCCAGTTCAGAGCCAGTTTACACTTAGCTATGCAGAGCACATTGTTGGGATGACTCAACAGTGACAGTTTCCTTCATCGTTGCATGTGTCTGAGCTTTGTATTATCTTCTGGCCAGTTTAGCATTTTTTTTAAAGCTTCAACATTAAACAAAAAAGGATTTTCAGGGCTCATAATGATTTTTAATGGCATCGAAGCTCCATCCTTTCACTGCCACACATCCTTCCCCCCACCACACGCATGTGCTTGTGCACACACACACACCCTGATGGGCCAGATGATATCCTGTTAGAGGAATCTGGGAAGGAGAGAAAAATCTCACGTGGTCCCTGAGTCAGGATGAGGAAAGCATTTAGGGCAGCCGCTCGAGTGCGTGAGCTGTGATTTCATGGAGGCACGTGCAGGGAAAGGGCTGACAGGGCAAAGGGGCACTCAGGGAAAGCCAGGTGGCCAGCCTGGTTGGTCAGGGAGGCAGGGTGGCCTGGGTGCACTGAAGGTGGCCCTTGGAAGTCAGCCTAGAAACATGTTGACTGGTGTCCAAGGACCTGAACTGACCTTTGAAGGGGTAGAATGGTAGACTAACACTCATATCGGTCCTTGGCAAGTGTGTGTGTGTGTGTGTGTGTGTGTGTCGGGGGCGGGGTCAGTGGGTAAAGGGTACATGTTGTAAAGGAAGGTCATCTGGTCTCTGTCAGATGTCTGCATCTCTCTATAACTAACTGGACTTAGTGCACATTTGAGATCTTTCGGTGTGTATTACATGTAGGTATATGTATGTATATACAAAAATATATATTTCTATATGCGTATGTTATGTATGTATGTGTTGCTACTGTTAAAACATCTAGAGTAGTAAAAAGAAAAGTTAATTCTAGTTTCGTTAACATCTATCATTAGAATTACTTTCTTGTTTCCGATTCTGTTGGATGTGCTTGTAGACAAACCTGTTGTTGATGGTGTAAGAGCGATTAAGCTGAGAAGTTGTCAGAAGTCTGATCCTATTTCCATTCCGTTTAATCAGTCATGTTGAGAGAGTCATCTGGGGTGCTCAGTGAGCCAGAGGCATTCCAGAGAGCACGGAGCAGGAGCCCTGTCCTCGAGCTGCTTTGCTGGGTCACCTAGGCCAAGGTAATAGAGCTTTGGGAAAATAAGTTGGAGACTAAGTAGGAGCTGGACAGTGGCACACTGCTAGGCATGGGCATTTAGGAAGAAGCCATCTCTAGAAACGACAGGAAGACGT
Organism: Macroglossus sobrinus; assembly: GCA_004027375.1. Classification (NCBI taxonomy): domain Eukaryota; kingdom Metazoa; phylum Chordata; class Mammalia; order Chiroptera; family Pteropodidae; genus Macroglossus; species Macroglossus sobrinus. The sequence continues at coordinate 6,491 of PVKZ01002329.1, read as the reverse complement.
GCCAGAGAAAGAGGCCTAGAAGGGTCTGGAGGAGAGAGCAGAGTATGGAAATTGAAGAAGAAAAGAGCAGGAGCATTGGACCGAGTGGGCCCAGGGGTGCTGACTGAAGCCTGTGCTGAGGACGGGGTGTGTGTGCTGTGAGTTGAGGCAGGTGTCAGGATGCTCCACAGGGATGTTCTGGCGATCTCCGTCCTTGTAACATCAAATGTTCTGAGAAGTCTTGCATATTGAAGGGACCACAGAATCTCTCCTTCCATAGTGTGATTACCATCAAGTACAAGGAAGGGGCCTTCTGGAGGGGGAGAGGTGTGTAAAATTCAAGTATAGAAGGGATTTGCCCAAGAGTTGACGAGAGGGCATTTGGTCTGATATGTGCATGTGGAGGGGAGAGTGGACCGCTTGTTGGGGGTGAGTTGAACAGGTGGGGTGGGGCTACACTGTTTGGAGGAAGGCATAACTCAGGCAGGACAGAGGGACAGCTGGAGAGTGGGTCTCTTCTTTCTCCTCCCCTTCCCCAGCACCTTCTCTGAACAGTGGCCCCAAGAGTGCAAAGGTGGGGTCCTGGGAAAAATAACGGATGCCGACTTTGGCCCCTCCTGTTCCTCAACCCCACTCCAGGATTTTGAAGACCCTCCAAAGACCCAGCCCACCCTCCCTTGGAACTGAGGGGAAGAGGAGGAGAGTCCAAACTGCATCTGGAGTTGAGTGGGACGCCACCCTCCAGACAGTGTGTGCGGCATTCCTGGGCAAGGGTGACTGAGGGCGGGGGAGGCCGCAAACTCCTCTATCAGGAGTCATCAGTTGCAGAAGGCTGCTTCCCCAGCCCAACAGAATAGGAAGCTCCTCCTCTTCCCCATTTAGCCTCAGCCCCAAGCCCTCCGGACTGCACTGATGTTCAGTCATTGAGATAATTCAGAGTCTCAAAGGATGCTTCTTCCAGAAGCATGCAAAAAAGCAGATGCCCACTTGGAAATCTGACCCAAATTGAATGCATACAGGCTAGATTCTGCCTTTGGAAGAAAATTCCCCTGCAATGAAAACCAAAGAGCCTCCTGGCTTCAGAGTCAGGGCTTCTCATCTCTGTAGGAGGGGGCACTGAGGGCCCAACTGGGTTTGGAATTTTTTCTTTTCCTCCCCTCTCCCCTACTCTTTCTTCTTTTTTCTTTCATTCCCTTCCTCCCTCCTTTCCTTCCTCCCTCCCTCCCTCCCTTCCTTCCTTCCTTCCTTCCTACCTTCCTTCCTTCCTTCCTTCCTTCCTTCCTTCCTTCTGTGTTTCCCTCCCTTCTTCCTCCCTCCTTCCCTTCCTTTTTTCTTTCTTTTCTTTGTTTAAACAGGTGGCTCCAGAGCTGCTTGTTTCACCGGATTCTCTCAAATCCTGGTCCTTGGCCCCAGGCACAGAGCAAGCTGAGTGGTGGCTGCCAGCCATTTTCCTGAGGAGCCACATGCACTGACCCCCAAGACAAGGTAGCCTGGCAGCTGCCTAATGCCTTTCCAAAGCTCAGTGTGGATTTGGCATAGCTGATAGTTTCATTTTTTCTGACCTTAACAAGCCACCGATTCCATTCTTCCCCAGGTTGTCGTGAATGGGCATACTGAGGCCATGTCAGATCCACAAGGCTAGCTTTCCATCGGCCCATTCGTACCTGTTTTTTGAGAGGCTTCATCAAATGGCTCGGATGAGAGGTCAATACAAGGGGCAGGGATGCCTGAGTCAGCTCAGATTTCAGATTCTAAAGCTGAAGTGGGTTTGCTGAAAGGTTGTCTTCGCACTCCTGTTGGCACGGGTGAGCTGCAGTGCAGAATTCCTAGGGGCTCATCTGGATTTCCTGACACACAGGCCCACGCAAGAAAATGACCAGCCAGTTTCACATGAGGTGACAGACAATAGCCTGAATCCAGTCAGGGATTCAAATAGCCCACGCCATCCTCCAACACCACACACTGTGGTAGACAGAACAAATGGCCCTCAAAGATGTCCCCATCCTAATCCTGAAAGCCTGCGAATGGTGCCTTACATGGCAAAAGAGACTTCACAGATGTGATTATGTTAAAGGTCTTGAGATGGGGGCGTATCCTGGATAATCCAGGTGGGACTGATGGAACCACAAGGCTCATCATGAGAGGGAGGGAGGAGGGTCAGAGCGGGAGGAGGTATGACAGTGGAAGCAGAGATCAGGTTAATGTGCTTGAAGATGGAGGAAGTAGCCACAAGCCGAGAATGCCAGTGGCCTCGAGAAGCTGGCAAAGGTGAGGAAACAGATTCTTCCATCAAGTCTCTGAAAAGAACCACCCCTGCTGACATCCGTTACCTTAAAAATAAAAGGCCTTTCACAATGAGAGGCAAACAAGCATTTATTTGAGATCAAAGAATAGCCATTTGGGATGCACTGATTCAGGTAGATGTCCAAATCGTGTTCTGATTAGAAGATGAAGGCAAGGGGTATTTATGACAAAAAGAAGGAACAATTAATTACATCCTTTGAAAGAAGTCATTTCTTTTGGTGCAAATAACATTATGATATTAATGCTAAATAGTGTTTTTAATTTTCAGTTTGATAGTCATCAATTCCATAGCCATAATATCTGCTTTCCTGTTATCCCTGCAAACAGTTTATTTTGGATGCACTGTTTCCCTAGGTCCAGTCCAAAGGTTATTTTGCCTTGTTTTAGCATTTCCAAGATCTGAGGTATCAGACATGTGAGGCAGTTCCTCTGGCAAGGCTTCATTTTAAAGTGGCCCATTTATATTATTGCTTATAAGCCCATCTCGGACTTCTGACCTCCAGAACTGCAAGAGAATAAATTTATGTTATTTTAAGCCACTCAGTTTGTTACAGCAGCAATAGGAAACTAATCAGTCTCCCAGAGGTTTCTGCAGGCCCTTGTGCCAACCCCAGGAGGAACAGCCTAAGCCACCCCAGAACCTCACAAGCATCTCTGGAGAAGCTCCTGAACCTGAGTGGTTTTGGAAAACACTGGTGTATTAAAAAAACAGGACTCTTTCATGGAGGTGACCTCTCAGAACCTTTAATGTGTTTATCAGTCTAGTGAGCCTTCAAGAAAAGGTATGTACAGAGGATTTCGATGCTCTAACTGCTCTAACAATACTCTACCTGTGAAACTTTTCAAAGTGATGACTTGGCTATCCTGTGATTGGCTGTTCTGTGAAGGACTAACCACTTCTACCCAGCCTGTTCATCTGTATCCTGTGACCTCTTCTGCTCAGGGGCCAGCATTGCCTGGAGAGTGGCATGAAGGACCCAGAGAACAAAGAAGTTCTCTGGGCAGAAGAAGTCTTGGCTCTTACATCTCAAAAAGGCACAGTCCAGGTATGCAGCTGATCGTGCTGAGCTGGCACACCCTTACATACACACACACACACACACACACACACACACACACTCTCTCACTCTCTCTCTCTCTCTCTCTCTCTCTCTCTCTCTCTCTCTCTCTTTCTCTCTCTCTTTCTCTCCCCCTCTTTCCCTCTCTCTCTCTCTCCCCACCCATCACCCCCCTCTCTTTCTCCCCAATCCTCCAAACTGGTCAAGGGAGAGATGGTGAAGAGGAGTGAATGAGCAAACTTGCATTAGATTGTGTTGCTGGGAAAATGCAGTGGATTTTGCCTCACCCCTACACACACCTCTTGGCTGAGTAAGAGAGAGGAGAGAAGAGGAGGCGTATATTTGTGGGAGAAAAATTTTTGAACCCCTTAAATTCTGAAGGCTTGAAAGTGGAAAAGAGTATCACCTACCATTCTGCATTCATGCCTTGGGAGGCAGTGAGCTGCTCAGAGCATCCTGTGTGGCCTGGGCTAGCAGAGACAGGTGCTGCCTGGATGTCTGGTCAGGTGGGCTTGTGATCTCAAGACATCTAAGGCAGAGGCCACCTGGCATGACTTAGAGAGGGACAGCCTTAGGGTCCAGGGTTCCCGGCCTCGGCAGGTTTTCTTACTCACATGTGGCTTGGAAGTGGACTCCCAAGAATCACTCTGAATTTAGACACTGAAAATTAGGAATCACACCAGCTAGGCTGGGGAGGTCAGGTCTTCTCTCACGTTCTTGGATCATTTAAGGCTCCCGGATTGCTGTGTAACTTTGGGAACCACTTGAAGTCCAGTAATAACCAACATGTAAATTCTAGCCCAGTGAAATTGGCATTGGAAAAGCAATTACTTGGCAGACCCAAGTTTATGAATTGAGTGGCAATTCCTGCTAGATATCTGAATGCCTACTCTGCTCCAGGAATTGAAGGAGAAAGCCTGGCTCTCCCCTCTTCCCTTGACATACGCTTTATTGCTCATAGTCAGCGAAGACAGTTGACAGCCTGAGAGCTCTGCAGCCACTTCTGTTTCTAGATCAAAGTCTGCATGTCGGCCAGGGTCAACACTCCTAACAGCTCCTTCCCCTAAGAGCTCTCTGCCAGCTCTTCTATCTCCGGGCTTGGTGGAACTGTGAACTGCAAGATTTGGAAGCCAAATTAAACAAATTCAAGCCAATTTATAATTGGGTTTTATGAGTGTTGCAGGAACACAGGGAGCCTCAGGAAGAATTGGGGCTGGGAGTCTGAAGGCCACCAGGAACTCACTCTTTTGTGTAACAAATATTTATTGCCTACCTATCCCAATTGTAGGTGCTGGGGCTATAGCAGGGAAGGAAATAAACAAGGAGCATGCCAGTCCAGAGCCGACACCCTAGTGGAACAGAGAAAGACAACAATAGACAATATTATGTTTACAAATGGAAAGCACTGTGAAGACACTGTAGTATGACAATGGGACAGAGGTGATAGGCTGAGAGGTGGGCAGAGGGTAGCTGGGAGAGCAACTCGGTGGAAAGATGAAGCCCTGTGAGTGTGAAGGCTCTGAGGGGGATCCAGCTTGGAGGGTCCCAGGAAAGGCAAGTGCCAGTAAAAGGAGGGAGTATAGCAGGAAGGGCAGGGGCCATCTCAAACAGGCATGCCAACTAGAACCAGAAGCTGAGCTTTCATTCTAAGGCTGATGAAAGACCTTGGAGAGTTTTAAGGAGGGGAGTGACATGATTTGATTCATGTTCTTGAATGCTCACTTCAGACCTCCAGTCAAGATGGTGGAGTAGGTAAACACTGTGCTTGCTTCCCCCAACAACCTCATTAAAATTACAACTAAATTATAGAACAACTGTTCTTGAAAATCACTTGAAGACTAGTTAAATAGAACTTCTATAACCAAAGATATGAAGAAGCAGCCATATCGAGACTGGTGGAAGGGACGGAGACACAGAATGGACTGGTCCCATACCCACGTGTGGTGATTAAAAATTCAGATGATATCATGGCTGTGGAGGTCCCCTGAGGATTGAGGGGTCCCAGCCTCACACAAGGCTCTCTAGCCTGGAGCACCAGTGCCCAACATCTAGCTGTGAAAATCAGTGGGAAATCCATCAAGGTGAGACGAAGGGCTGCTATAAACCCAGGCATCCTCTGAAAGGGACCATACACAGACTTACTCATAAATACTTGCCATAAGCTCCAGAGAAGGGACGGCAGTTTGAAAAGCACCAGGGATATATGGGGAGGAACTGAATTGTTTGGCTTCGGGGTGAGGGATGGAGGAGCAGCTCTCTCACAGACAGAAGTACTGGCAGGTGCCATTGTTCCTTTGTTGAACCTTCCCTCATCCCCACAGCCAGCAGGTACAGGCAGTTGACATATCACTGCTTACTCTACCTACGTGATTCCCTGAGACCCCACCCCACTCAACTCATGCACAGGCTCAAACTTCTTTTAGCAGCTGTTTCTCACAAACTATTGGCCTCAAGTCACACTGCAGCCTTTCTTAAAATCTCTCAAAGGTCCACAATCCCCAAACAAGCAGCATCTGGCCTTGGCGTACCCTGTACCTCTTGCTAAGTGGCTCCCAGCACTAGTGTCAATTAGCCTCGGTTTGCAGCATAGCTTCTCCCAGGCACTTCCAAGTCTAGCACAGCTGACCTTGGTCTGTCCTTTAGCCCCTCCCAAGTGGCCCAAGAACCAAGACACCCAGTGGCTAGCTTCAGACCAAACCACAGCACCACCTAATTTGCTTCACAAATGACATACCTAAAGGGTGGACTAGGCATGTACCAGACCCCCATTAAAGCAAACCCTGCTTCATGGGATCAGCCTCTACATAACAGCTCCTCCACGATAGTCATGGCTAGTCCTTATAGCCAATAAACATGAGGGGCAAACCCCTTCATTAAAGTGCCAACAGCAATTAAGGCTCAATGATAATAGAATGTCCCGACCCGCAGGACTTAGTTATTCGTGGGGGGATGAGGAGGATCCAACCTGAAAGAAAATGGGGGCGAAAGAAGAGCGGAGGCAAGACAACGTTCTGATCAAGCCTCAAAGTTTATTTTCACACAAGGGTATATATATTTTCAAAGATCAGAGGGAGGCAGGCATGGGGTGATCTGGTGTGGCGCCGGCACACCAGACAGGGGTCTGCTGTTGGGTGTTAGATCAAACAGGAT
>PVKZ01002328.1:0-239090 GCA_004027375.1 Macroglossus sobrinus | reverse complement strand
AAGCCTTTCCTTCCTCCGGCCCCACTGCCACCTCTCTCTCCTCTCCAGCCCAGGGCCTGGCTTCTCTGGTGCCCAGGAGGCCTCAGTCCATCCTGCTGGTTGTTGGCTGTGACTCTGCAGACCTGTTCCTCTCCGTGCCCCCTCCCCGCCAGGGTTTAGTCAACGCAGCCCACCTACTGAATCCAGTGACTCAACGGCTTTTTAAATGCGCAGATGTGAATCACTCAACTTGTAGCTCTTGAGATGTCTTGGGTGACAGCTGAAGGAGAAGACTTTGTGTCTGTCCCTCCCTTTCCCATTGCTTTATCACGCTTCCCGCATTTACAACCTAGAGCTCTAATCAATCCCCCAGCCCTTCTCTAGGGCCGTAAGACCCGTTCTGGAGTAGTGAAGCAGGCAGGTCTCCCCACGTGGTGCAGTCCTTCAGGGAGAGCATCCTGTCCCAAAGTGTGGTTTCTGGACCAGCAGCGTGAGCACCATCCCAGACATCCTGAATCAGAAAGGGCTGGGGCCAAACCCTCCAGGTGAGTCTGACACATTAAAAGTTTGAGGAGCACTGTCAGAGGCATAGATGAAGGGATGTGCCGGACACTTGGTATCTCACACCTCTTTGAGATATAGGAACTGGTGTTATTTCATAGGAGCAAACAAAGGGCTTTAGAATCCAAGATCACAATGGGTGGTGGAGCCTGGCTTTGACTCAAGTCTCCAATTGGGCTCCAAAGCCAGAATTACTGTGACATTTAGACCCCTAATTAAAATGCAGATGTTTCTGGTCACACCTGTTACTGACCAAGGACTCCTTAATGCTGATTGCTTTCTTGGCCATTTACAATAGACTTCTGAGAAGAGAACAGGAGCAGCCAGGTGGCTGGTGTCTTGTGGTCATCTCTCCTATGGTGGCCTCCAGCTGGGTTCGTCCCTTGGACAGGGACTGAGTGACTGGCCCTTAAATGCAAGTGGTCCCAGCCCTGGTCCTGTTCACTCTCCCGGAGACGTTTTGTCCCTTCCCTCTGCTTCAGCCAGCACCCACGTGCTGATGGCTTCCACATTTGTTTTCCACTCCGAGATTCTCTTTTGAGTTTCAGAATTTCTCCCTAGTTGACTACTGGACATTGTCTGTTTCAACACTTTATAGTGCCTTTTCCAAACTGAGCTCATCATCATTTACCAAGTTTTGTCCTCTCATAGAGCCTCTTTCAGCAGATGGTACCACCTTCCATTCAGTTACCCATCTCAGATAACCAAGAGTCATCTGTCATTTACCTTGTCCCCCATCTACATCATTCTGTGATCGTTCCTCCTTGATGCTGTAGAATTCTGTCCCTTCTCCCTACCCTTACTACCACTGCACTCAGCATCTCTCTCCACGTCTGCACACGTCTTGTCTCCTTCAAACACATATCCTATACTATGGCCGTAGCTACTTTCCAAAATGCCAATGTGAGCATGTCATTCTTCTTGACATCACTCCATGGTTTCTTTTATCAGAATAAAGTGCATATGGCTTGAGGTAATAAGCCGTTCATGATCAGATGATCCCTTGCCTGCCTCTCCAGTCTCATTTTTGGATATTTCCTCTCACCTTCTCCCCATACTCTGCCCTGCTGAGCCACTACAGACATGTGGACATGCCTTCCCTTGTGCCTTGACACCGTCGTCCTTGCAGGTTCAGCTGGACCTGTCCTAGCCCCTTTCCAACGAGGGCCCGGCTCCCAGGGCTTATCCTCCCACACTCAGCAACTTTTCCAGGGAGACTTCCTCGATCCCCTTTTCCTTCATGCTCCCTTACGTCTTGTAGCAGTGTCACTGTCAGCCTCCCACCTGGAGTGTGAATCCTCTGACAGCAGGGATGGTATCTCTTATCCGTGTCTCCTCAGTGGTTTGTACTTCGCAGGTGATCAGTAAGTTTATTGAACACATAAACAGGTAGAGAAGGCTCTCTGGAACCTTCGACAAATCCTGATCCTCTCCTGTTGTGGTACCATCTTCCCTTGGATCGGGGGCACCGTCCTCACCAAATGTGACTTCGGCAGAGTACTCATCATTTGTTGACTTTGCAGTGACAGGAGGAACTGATCAGCTCCTCTCAGGGAAAGCGGTGAGTTGAAGGCGGTGATACCGTGGAGCATGTGTGTGCTCATGTCAGAAAGCTTTCCCATGATGCCTGTTTGCAGGAGTAGTACCTGCCTCATGGGATTTGTGTAACGTTTGAATCAGTATAAGCGATCAACACACATTAGCTGGAGATGTTGAGACTTGTGGTACCCGGGGCCCACACTCTTACCCTGCTATCCTATGGCATCGCAGAGCCATGAACCCAGCAGGCATCCAACAAACACCGACTACATGAGCAGACAGGACACTCGAGAGAGGTGAACAGTGCTTTGGATCCACATCCTTTCAGGCGTGGCTTGGGTGGGGACATAAAGTTGTAAGTCTTTTTTTTTGGTGGGGGTGGGGGGGGGACGTAAAGCAATTTTTAGAGACTGTTCAAACCGGTAAGGCAAACACAGTTCAATTAAAAAGTACAGACTGTAGCCCATTTTATTGCTTTACTTTTCTTCTTAAAGTTTTCATAGCAAAATTCTCAAAGTGTAAATATGAAGTACCAGTGAAATAATGTGCTTTGACACTGTAGGGCTGGAAAAATACCTATAATGTCAGCTGTTACGTGGGCAGTAGCTCCTGGTAGGTGTGCTGTTTGCTTGTTCTGTAAAGGTAGAGGATGCTAGAAGTTTGCATGGCCATTAGCGTGCCAATGAAGAATTTGAACTCTTTCATTAATCTAGAAGCAGTCTTCTATTTGGGGGAGGGGTAGGAGGGGCCCATATTGACATTTGAAAGAGCCCTAACAGGTATAATTATACCCCAGATTTCACCCAAAATCTAGTTCATGAAGAAGTTATTAAACCTCTAGTTCAGTGATTCTTAACCTTTGGAGTCATAGAATCCTTTGGAAATTTGATGAAGGCTGTGGACTTGACCTGGTAAAATGCACATCCCGAATCTTCACAGTGTCAGGGGACCCTGAGGCCTCATGAAGCCCACCCTGCTGGGAGCCTGGGTGGACTACCCAGATCAGGAATATTCTCAGCATCTTGAGCTGCCAGAACACTGGGCAGCACTCATAGGACAGAGATCCAGGGTGGAGTTACGGGCCTGGGGTGGGCCCTTGCTGAAAGGAAGTGTCACGTCTGGTGTATGGGACCCTCTCTGAGGTTGCCCCCTGCACCCCTCAGGGACGGGGTTCCCTTCCCTTCAGCATGGCCCACAGGGAGCAATCTATAGTGACACAGAGGGTGCTGTGGGAGATGGATGACATCATTTCCAGCCCCTGCCAAGGCCTCAGCCTCTGCTCACATTGCTTTCTTGCTAAAATGCCCCGTTTTCTCCTCCCTGGCCATCCTCCAGGGTCTCCCCTCAACTGGGAGGTATTTGGCACCTCTCCAGCCCACCCCCATCACTGCTGCTCTGAACCAGAGCGTCACCTTGGCCATCACCACCTCTGAGCCACATGCTCCCAGGCCCCTTGTCTTTTCGGTTAACTTTTCAGCTGTAGGACTTGACCGTGCATTTAGAGGGTAGTTTCTAAAGGTCAGAGGCTACACCCCTGCCTGGCCACGAGAGGCTCAGGGTGGGACATTGCAGCAGCAACCAGCTGTGTTTCTGAGGAGAGCAGCCAGGAGAGGCAGCCACAGGGACCATGGGGGAGAGGCCGGTGGAGGTGACTGTGTTTTTACAACTCCTGTTTCCTCCTCTAGAAGTTGTTTCATTTCTCTCCTCAGTGTCCTCCAAAGAGTCGCTTGTACTCATTGGGTCCAAATTCCCTTCTTCTTTTCAAATTAGCTTTTTGTTGTGGAGAATTTCAAACATGTACTAATGTAAGAGAATAGTTTAATGAATCCTCAGGGACCACTGTCCAGCTTCAACAATTATCAACATATGACTATTTTTTTTTTTTACTTAAATCTCCCTTCTCTATCTCTCCACTGGATTATTTTGAAGTAAATCCCAGTCATCATGTAATTCTATCCATAAATATTTAAGTACCAGTCACTAACAGATAATGGATTAGAAAAATAATTCTAATAACATGACCACATTCGCTCAAATTAACAATATTTTTTTACTATCCTCAGGTATCTAGTTGGTCTTTACATTTCCCCAATCATAACACCTTTTTAAAGCAGTTGGTTTGTTTGAATCAGAATCCAAATAAGGGACACGCATTCTATTTGACTGAAAGGTTTTTTAAGTCTTATTCTGTAGGTTCCTTCCCTCCCTTTGCTTTTGGCCTTATAGTTTATTTGTTGAAGAAACTTGGTCTTTCTTTCTGTAGATTTTCCCACATTCCGGATTTCGCTGGTTCCCTCCCCTTTGTGTTGTCGAATGTTTTTGTTCCCTGTATTTCCTATAAACTGGTACTTAGTTCCATCTGATTCAGAGCTGATTTTTAAATTACTTTGCAAGACGGCTTCCTGGGGGAATAGATAAACTTCCATCCGAGGCACTTAATGTCTGGTTGTTTCTCTCCTTGTGACATTAGCAGCCAGTGAGGATCATTGCCTAGATCAGAGTTGGCAAATGTTTTCCATAAATGGCCAGACAGTAACTATTCCCGTGTGTGGGCCATGCGTTCTCTGTCACAACTACTCAACCCTGCACTGCAGTGTGTCAGCAGCCACAGCCAACACGTACGTGAACGGGCATGGATGACTTCCACTAAAACTTTATTTACAAAGCAAGCAGGCCAGATAGAACCCAAGGGCCGTGGCTTGCTAACCGCTGCCTGGGCTGTTTGTTTCATTAGGGGCTTATACAATGTGGATGTTCTAATCCCGTCATTCCTTCTTCCCCAGTTAGTTGAAATAACTTATATAAGCGAGATTTTCCCCTCACTGTTTGGCTACCCCCATTCTTTTTGAACCCTCATGAATGAGGCCCCCTGCCACTTGCCCCCACACCAAAAAATCATTCTTTCTGGGTTCATCAGTGACCATCCTGGTGCTAAATCCAGTGGTCAATTTTCCGTTTTCATCTTGAGATACTTGACCTACCAGTGGCTTTCACAGGCCGGTCACTCCCTCCTCCTTGAAATGCTTCACCTGGCTTTCGAACACAGCGCCCTCTGCTGGGGCTCTTCCTTCCTCCTGGCCCTTTAGGGAAGCGGACCCGGTGAGACCAGGTGGGAACCTTCCCCGCCCTTCCTTTTCCTCAGCCCGCACTTGGAGTCCGGACTGCAGATGAAGTGACAGGGCTGAGAGGGAATCCTGTCTTACCTTCTTTCTCCGTGCAGGACCCCTCAAGTCTCCCAGAAAGAGAACTCTTCCCCTTTCCTTGAAAAATAAGCTCTCAGACTCCTCGGAGTTGCTGGGCTAGCTAGGGTGTCCCAGAGCTGGGACTGTTGTGGGGTACCCTCGGTGAATTCACAGCCAGCCTTCGGGTGTTCTCTTCCAGGTCTTCACTCAGGAATCCTGCTTCAGTGTGTATTTGCAAAGCCTGGAGCCTGGAGCTCTCGCTGGCCCAGAGAAAGGCTGGGTGGCCTCCTCTTTGGGCCTTTCTGTTGCCATTCTGTCATATATCCTTCTATTTCCATTTATATAATGGAAATTTATAATGAATAGATTTTTTTTTCCCAAAATGAGCTAGTGACATATAACTTACTTTTTTGCACCTGGGTATTTTTCCACTTAGGATTTGTTCTTGGAGATCCTTTCAAATTGGGACACTGAAATCTGCCTGTCTTTGTAAAGGCTATATACAGTCCATAATTTATTTAGCTGATCATCTTTCGATGGACATACAGGGCTTTTTTTTTTTTAAAGCAATATTTCACTTATAATAATGACATGTAAAGATGTCATCCACACACATGCAAATGTAAGGGAAGGAAATTTCCTAAAAGTTGAATAGTGGAGCCAAAGAGTGAGTTTAAAACTTTGCAGTGTAGTTCCAAAATACCTTCCATAAAGCTTGTGTCAGTTTATCCATTTCCAGTGTGGTGGCTGTTGCCTTGCATCCTCACCACACAGGGTGTTGACAAATATTTTGGCCCTTGATTCTCTAAGAGATGAAAAATGGCATCTTTCAGTTCCATTGCGTCTCTCTCGTGAGATCGATCATCTTTTCAAATATTAAGAGCCACTTATATTTCCTCTTCTGTGACATGACAGAATGAATCCTTTGTACATTTTCTTATCTGTAGTTTTTTTTTTTTATGTTTCAAGAAAATTAGTCCTTTGTAGTATGGATGCAAGAGGTAGTTTCCTAATTGGTAGCTTGCCTTTTAAAGTCTAAGCCTTTTGAAGGTGTTTGTTTTTATGACAGTTTTTACATTTTTATGTAGTTGAATGTATCAGTCTTTTTATTACTATGTTTTGGTTTCGTATTATGCTAACCAAGGCCTTCACAACTACAAAAATTATACATTAAAAGAAAATGCTAGCACTTTTATAGTTTCATTTGTGACATTTAGATCTTTGATTTATTGATAATTTATTTTGGCATAACATCTGAGGGAAGAATCCTACTTATTTTTCTCCCATATGTTGTCCCAACACTATTTATTGAATATTCATGTCTTCCTCAGTGATCTGAAATGCAGTTTTTCTCATACATATTTAGGTCTATTTCTGCATTTTAAAATTCTGTTCTGTTTATCCATTTGTCCATTCATATGGCAGAATGCATGTTTTAATTAATGCAGTTTTATAATATGCTTTAATATGTGGGCGGGTTAGTTATCTTTCATAACTTTTTTCCCAGAATTTTCCTGGATATTCTTGCTTGTTTATTGTTCCATGCGAACTTTAGATTTAAATAATCTAGCTTTCCCCCAGATTGGTAACTCTGTTAAGAGCACATCCAGTTTATAAGTCCATTTTAGGGAGAATTTACATCTTTATGATGTTAAATTTCTTTATCGATGAATGTGGTACGACTTTCTATTTTTTCAAGTTCTTTTGCCTCCTTACGTAGTTTTAAATTAAATATTTCTTCATAGATTGGGCATATTTCTTGTTAAGTTCATTCCCAGGGCTTCGTTTTTCTTTTTCTTTTTGTTATCATAAGGATCCACACTCGTAACTACTAGAGAGTTCGCTGTGCTCTTAGAAAGTTTACCACCGTCCTGCACTGGGTGCTGGTGTCCACAGAGAAAAAGTCCTCCTAAACATCACACTTCTTCCAGACTGGGCCAGTGAGTCACTGTCTTTTTTGCTTTCTGAATAGTGGGTTTATCTCAGGCCCTTTATTATCACCTTACACGTGTCTGAAAAGCTCTTTCATCTGTGTTATCTCATCCGAGCCTTACGATGCGATGTTAATGAAGGGGGGGATTTGTTTATGTCCATTTTGAGGAGGAGGCAGTTGCCACGTGGCCAGATTTGGAAGCTCACCTGAGCGCGCCCAGGCAGCACCTGGACTGGAAGGCTGGCCTCCCACCTTCCAGTCCAGGTTCTTGTTCTCTCCTTTCCCGGCAGAGGCCCCGCACCCCGTGCCCTCTCTGGAGGAGCCTTTCTGTCACCCCTTCCAGGCGTGTCCCCTGCCCCAGTCTCCCCTCCCTTCGGGTCTGTGCAGACACAGGCATCCAGCTGCTCGGAGCGCAACCCCCGAGTCCGGCTGTGAGGCCTGGTGGCTTGTGTTGGCTTTTGCTTCGTGTCGGATGTTGGCTAAGTTAGTGGTTGGGAAATCCTTTTATTCCCAGAGGTCGCGTTGGCAGGTTCACACCCGAATTGTCTCGTGCTGCTGCTTGACTTCTTAGAATAACGAAACACCCCCCTCTTCCTCTCGCCTTGTCTGGGTGAGGAGGAAAGGCAGACTCACCCCTTCTCTGACCCCAGCAGGGTTGGTCTCTGCTCTGAAGGAGGCGCGCTGTCCCCTGCATCACAGGGAACCTTCTCCTGGGCTCCAGGGTCAGCCAGGCTGCCAGAGGCACACAGTGTACCAGGGACCCGGCCTGCAGGGGCCACAGGGAGGCCCTGGGCCCAGGGCACAAGGCACAGTTTCAGTCTGTGTTAATCTCTGCCCTCCCTCCCTTTATTCTTCCACCATTGTTCCCAGAAGTGCTCACTGCCCTCTGCTCTGTCCCTTTCCTCCAGCTGCCATTAGACCTAGTATGTGGCCGTCTTTCCTGGAATAGTCACTCATTCATTCAGCACATTTTTATTGAATGCTCACCCTGCGTCAGACCCGGTTCCAGGATGCTGAGCATACAGCAGTGAGCAGGACCACATCCGCGGGCTCAGGGACGTGGGAGGCGATAAATAATCAGCAAGTAACGAGACAGGCAAATAAGACTGAGGAGCTGGGGACACTGTGAGTGGGGAGGAGAGAGACAGAGGGGGAGGTCAGGGAAGGAAGCGGGGGCCTGAGAAGCCACAAGAAGGAATCTGGAATTTATGTGTGACAGGAAGCTTTAGGAGCATGTTAAGCAGAGGAGTGACATGGTCTGAGCCATGTTGTGTGACTTCTGGCAGCAAGAGACGAATATCACTCTGCTCGTAGCAGTGTTATTTGTCACGGCTAGAAAACTAGAAGCAACCCAAATGCCCCTCAGAAGTAGAATGGATGCATCATGGACTTCCACAGAGCAATAAACGTGAACACGCTAGAGCTACACACACAGCCGGGGTGAATCTCATCGACTTAACGTTGAGTGAAAGAAGTGCGACCCAAAATAATACGTGGAGTATGATTCCATCTATATAGAGTTCAACTATCAGCCAGTGTCAGAACTGTAGCTGTCGGGGACTTGTGCTTGGAGAGTGCACCAATGGGGGCTGAGGAAGGGCTACGTGCGAAGCGGGGGGAGGGGTTGTCTCTGGCAGGGCAGGATGGGTGGTGATGAACTAACTGCTCATGTTTCGTGTCTTGATCTTGGGGATGAGTATGTGTATGTTCACTTTCTGATAAACCTCTGAGCTGTACATTTTTGGGACCTTGTACTTTTCTGCATATGTGTTATAGTTCACAATAAAAATGTGTAACAGCCTCACTCTGGCAGATGGGTTGGAGGGAAGCAGGAGTGGAGGGAGGACTGTCACTTAGCTGACCACGGACATCCCAGGTGAGTGGCGAGGGTGGCCGGGACTATGGTGGTTTTGCTGGAATGGATTCGGGATGCAGTGTCCTGGGGGTTTAGTGGATCGGAGGTGGTTTGTGGTGGTGAGGAGGGGACGGCAATCAGGATGCCTCCTGGGTGTGTGGCTTGAGCGTCTGGTGGCATTTACTGAGAAAGAGAAGACTTGGGAGGGGCCAGCTTGAAGGGGAGATCAAGAATTCTTTGATTCTATCAAGTCTGAGATGCTCATTATGCATTTGATTGTAGAAATTAAGTAGGCAACAGCTTCTTCTCCAGCTCCTGGACCTCCAGCCTGGCACCATTGCATTCTTGACTCCGTCATTCAAGAGATCTGTCTAGAGAGATCTATCTAGAGAGTAAATCTGGAAATGCTGCTTCTCAAGATCAATCCAATGACTGTTGCCCTACGGGTAGAGGCTCAATTCCTCACGAGGCCCCAGGCTTGTGCCCGGCTGGGCCCCGCCTCTCCAGCCACGTCTCCCCAGCTGCTGCCCCATCGCCCCACACTGGCCATGTAAAAGGATAGCAGACGTTTGCACGCGTTATCCTTTTTATCTCCAGCTTCTTCCCCTGTCGTCATTCTTCATCTGGCCATTTCTGCTCACTCTCCCAGGCTCACCTTGTCTGCCCGTTCTCCAGACTTCCTGTGTGTCTTAGCCCCTAGGACTCAGCGAGGGGCCCTCGTGTGTACCCCCCTTCACTTAGCTCACCTGTTAGCCATCATCCCACTACTCTGTATGTATCTCTTCTCTGGTTGACAGTAAGCTCGGAGGGCAGCGACTGTGTCCTGTTCACAGCTGCATCCCGAGCATCGGCACCACACCTGTCCAGGACAACTCTCGACAGCAGCTCGTGGCACATTAGTTTAACACACAGCTTCCCCTGCACACGTTCCGGGGACTTGCTCTTTCTCGCCCATCAGCAAAACTTCCTCCTGGACTCTCCCCACCCCACGGCACGTTTTCGTGTTGCCCCCTGGACGAGGGTCCTATCTCAGGCTCAAGATCTGAGGCTCCCGGGCAGCCCTCCAGGGGAAGAGGCCCCTGGGAGCAGAGTGCCATCCCGAAGTCTTAGGAGCGCAGATGCTTTTCTGCCTATGGTTTGGATGGTCACCAGGGAGGAGGCAGAGATGTTATCAGAGCAGCTGCAAGACAGAGAAGGGGGAACAGAAGTCAGGTTTTCTGGTGCCCTGCAGACAAATGACTGGAACGGTGCCTCGAAAGAACACCTGGGTCTGCGTGGCTGCAGTGCCGTTTGTCCTCGGGAGACATGTGCAAGGCTCGTCAAGTTATATGATATACACGCTTCCCGCCCGACATCCCCGCCTCCGAGCATGGGTTCTAGGGGAGTCATTAGTGGAAAAAGAGCTACAGAAAGTGTGCAATAGAAGGTGGCTTTTTGCGGGCTGATAGTGGTGAGGTGTCTGGGTGGACCGTTAGGGAATCCAGTCTTTCTTTTTTTTTTTTTTTTTATTTTAAGAACCTGCTGGCAGAGCCCTGGTTGCTTCTGTGTTCACACTGGCCAGGTGAGCGGAGGGATCTAGCCAGGTCTGAGGTCATTCTCGCAGCTATGCCGAGTCTCTCCCCCTGCCCCACAGGGGGCCGGGGAATGATGAACTGTAAGAAACATCCCTGTGAGAAGAAGCTGAGCTATCCCAGGCCGTGGCGTGGAAAGCGGTGGAGAGGGGCTGGCAGGGCTGCCATGGTCTCAGCCAGCTTGCTGGTGCCCACCTCAGCGGAGACGCCCGAGCAGGGAGCCCCTTCCTCACCTTGCTGTGGGGGCGCAGCCCATGCTGCAGACTCAGCCGCCGGGCTCTGGCCGGTGGGGCTGGGGAGGAGCCGCCTTACGGGGTGGGCGCTCTCCTGCCATGCTGATTGACGACACTGCCCAGCAGTGCCCGGAGCTTAAAGCCTTTCCACAGAGCTCTGCAGCCCCCGGCCTGGGAGTCCCTCACGGCGGGTGTAAGCCCGGGCAACGGAAAACACTGGCTGTCTGCGAAGTCACTTCAGTTTTCCTCACTGTTCGACGTGGCCGCATGTGGAGGCGGCAGGTCCAGTGTCTGCATCTGTGGTGTGAGCGGCCCCTGAGAAGGTCGTGGGCCTAAAACAGTGTCTGTCTGGGGTCTGTGGGCTTCGGAGCCTCCCCTGGGCATCTGCTGTGTCACTACACAGAGCCACTGTTAGAAGAAGGTCAGCGTGTGGCCTGAGACACAAATGAACATGTTTATTGGCCAAGAGTGGGGTTCACCAAGGGCTGGAAGAGATCTTGGGGGTGAGTCGTCTGCTGTCCTCATTTTACCGGTGAGCAGACCGAGGGCCGGCAAGGTCTGGGGACCTGCCCAAGCCTCCCTGCTCCCTGCTCCCGGAGCCAGGGCCAGTCCTGCATCGTCCTCCCAGTACTTTGTGGGTCCCGATACAGGGGGAGGAGTGGGGGGCTCCCGGGGTGGCCGAGTGCCGCTGGAGGAGGGCGGCAGATGGTCACAGGAAGGAGCGGCGCAGGCACCAGGGGCGAGCCCCGCCTCCCCCACGCCGCGTGCGAGGCTGGTGTCCTCCTCACGCCCTCCTCTCCTGCAGCACCGTCGTCATGTTAGATGACATGTTGGACACGAAAGGGCTAACTCTGGGCTGTGCCCAGAGTAGGCAAGCTCTGGTAGTGGGTGTGGTGGAGACCCCTGCCCGGCGGAAGGGGGCAGCAGGAAGACACTGGTGCTGGAAGGAGGGGCACTGAGGGTCAGGGAGGGCCGTGAGTGTCCCTGAGTGTCCTCTGCGGCCCCGTCACAAGCCTGCCCGGCCTTCATTCTGCTGCAGCGTGCCGCCTCCTCCCGGTTCCCCTGTCCCCGGCCGGCTCTCACCTCAGGCTCCGGCGCCAGCTCCGCGTCCATTCACCTGGAATGCCTTTCCCCAGAGAGCTCCGGAGTTCGAGCCTCCACTCCCTTCAGATCTTTCCTCGAAGTTACTTTCCCGGGAAGATCTTTCTTGTTCATCCTTTATAAAATTTTAGGCCGACACATCTCCCTGCTTTATTTTCCTTCCTTAGTTCTTATCACCATCTCAAATGCCATGTGTTTGTTGTGCTTAAAGAGAATCCTTGATATCGTCTGTATTCCCCACGAGAAGCCATGCCATAGGAGAGTTCAGTCATCTTCCATTTACCACCTGCTATGAGCCGAGACTGCGGGGCACCCCCAGCAGAAAGGTGGGGCACCCCCAGGGGCAGCACCTGGGCTGCTGTCGGTTGCTCTTGCAGGTCCCTGTCCCCTGTAATTAGTGCAGGTTATTGTAACCTTTCCTGAGTCCTTCCTCGCAGTTCTCTGGGCGAGGTTCTGTGCTCTCGGGGTGCTTCCTCATGGGGAGTCAGCTGACCTGAGGCGTGGGGGTAAGCCTTTGCCTTTTCTTAGCTTTTGACAGGAGGCTTTGGGATCGCATTTCCTTCGTGCAAAGGGCTGGCTCTCTCACGGTGGGAATTCCCGGCACCAAGGCCCACCTGGTCCCAGGCCCCCCGCAGGCCTTTCATATACGGGGAGGATGGGGCTGCTGACGCCACCTGCCATGCGACTGTTGCTTGGACCCTCATGAATCATTCTGTGGAAGCAAACCCTGGAGGTGAGGGCAGCCTGTCGAGCACCTGGGGACAGAATTCTTTACAGACTTGCTGAGAACAGAGCCAGGCACCTGAGAAATATGAGTGGACGGGATGCCTGGGGCTGGCCTAGGAGGACGGCAGCTCTCAGGAGCATCCCTGAGTGGACTGCTGGTTGAGAACAAGGATCTCTGTACTCCTGCAGGGTCCTTATTTAGACCTCTTCTACCCGCCTTGGGAGAATGGCCACCAGCTACCTGCACGGTCCCCAGGGCCACAGAAATGAAGCGTCTGACTTAGTTTAGCTCTAACCCGATTTCTCTGAGGACCGGTCTGATATCGCTAAAGCATGCCCGTCCATGGAGCCAGAATGTCCAGGCGTCTTCCCAAGCTGAGAGATACAGCATAAAGAATGAAAGAGTAAGGGCGTATCTGGATATTCTGGCCTTCCCTACCTTTTCCAACCGTCCCCATGTGGTTGGTTGAGGTTTTTGCCCACGAATCAACGTGTGGGTCGCTTTGGACGGTGAGGTAGACAGGCTTCCTGCTCGAGTTGGCTCCCATCCAAAGAGCTTCAGAGCCCTCCCTGCATCTTCAACCCCAAAGTAGAGACCCCACAGTTTCAGGGGTGGTGGGTAAGACGGTCTGTAGCCACCTCTATACCTAATTTTCCTCCAGCTGTGATTCTGGGTTTTCAGGCCTCAGGCCTTTATTCACTTTGCCTGGTTTAGTCATTTGTTGGGCTCCCAGCAGTCTGAACTCGGTGGCTGTGTCTGCTCTCTTGGGTGACAGCATTGATGACAGCAGGTGGCCTCAGCATGCTGGGTGGGGTGGGGAGTGTCCTCTTCATCACAAAGAGCTTTCCTGGCTTTTTGTCTCTGTGGGATTCTGGTCAGAAGTGCTCTAAGACAGTAAATATTTTCCCTTATCAAGAAACAACAATATCCCAGCTGAAGGCATAAAATGTACTTTGCATGACATTCATTTCTGACACTGCACGTGACTCACCTCAGGGTGCCAGGCCAGAGGTCGCTGCTCACATATGGCCAGGAACACAAGGGCCACCCTCGTGGAGGGTCCAGGGCCAGGCCGGGCAGGGAGAGAAGCTGGGCTCTGTGCCCTCACCTGCTCAGGTGACTGGTACGTGACACTTGGCCACTGTTGAGATGGGTCAACTTTCTGCTGGGCTACTCGTCGGATTGGCACCATCTAGTCATCGGTACCTGGGTTGGTGGGGGTTGGAGTGTGGAGGGGGATGTGCAGGGTCACCTTCCCCAGACACCTTCCACCGTGGCGACGTGTGCTTCTAAAGTGAGCAGTTGGCACTGATACTTGTAATAATAGACTCTGCCCCATTCCTCGAAGTTGTTTGTTTGGGGAGAGAGGGTGTTCATGCCAGTTGGGTCCCAGTACCTAGCTGTCCTCTGAGCTTAGATGGGGTCCAGGTGGACAAGATGGCCTTGCAGTGGAGATGAAGGGTCATAGTTGGGCTACTTGGTCACCATGGGAAAGATGTGTGTGTGTATGGATGTATGTGCACGCACGCGAGTGTGTGTGTGTGTGCGCGCGCATAAATATATAAATAAACTTGGCACTTCTTGGCCTGCGGTCTGTCTAGCTTGGGAGGGTGAGCATGGTGGTGATCGAGTGTGTGTGTCAGGTGGGCGTGTTGTTGCCTTGGAGGTTTTTCATGCCTTCCAGTGTTTGCTGCACACTTTCTCCTGGGAGAAGCAAGCCAGATTTCCAGGAAAGGGGCTCAGTTTCCCCTTGTCATACGCCCCATTCTGCTCTCAGCCACCCTGCTCTCACCCGTGCACATAGACATCGATGTCTGTAAAGTCTGGATGGGGATGGAAGGCCCACTGTGAGGACTTGTCTAATGCCACGGAAGTCTGCAGAACCTGCCCTGGGCCTGACTCCCTGTTTCCAAGGAGCAGGAAGCGATGGAGCTCTCACCGTGTGCTGGCCTGCGGGGTGAGCGGGGGGCTACGGAGAGGCATCCGTGGAATATGCGGGCCTGCTGGGAAAACGGGACGAGACAGCCGGCTCCACAGGAGACAGGGCAGAGTTCAGGGCTAAGGCTGCTGGCGTCGCTCAGACAAGGGAACGACGCTCTGGCATTACAAGGGTGGGGGGCGGCGGAGCAGAGGCCTTGAAGGGGGGCCTTGGAGATGGGTGGAAGTGGAGAAGCAGCGAAGGTGTGAGGGCCGCCAGGTGGGGCCGCATCTTGAGCAGAAGCGCAGAGGTGCTGAGTGACAACGAGGAGACAGTGTAGAAAGGATTCCTGTGTGTGCGTGCGTGCATGCTTGTGCACGTGTGTGCATGCGTGCGTGCCCATCAGGAGGTGGCCGATGAGGCTCCAAGGAATGTGTGCTGGAACAGAGTTGGAAAAGGTCTTATCCCGCTGTCAGGACGTTTGAATTCCGGTCTCCACGCTTACTTACCAGAAGCTGTGCGACTTCAGGCAAGTCACTCCCCGCCTCTGTTGTTGCCGTTCCAGACTTTACCCAGCTGCACCTCACAGGAGAGGCATTTTGGGTACAGACCGTTGACCCCTGGTGTTACTGCCCCAGGGTCCTCTCCTTAGCGTGACGGGCAGGGACTGGGGAGAGGGGGGTCTTTTATGCCCCTGCACCGTAGCTGGGAGACTGCCTCGGAACCAGCACTGCCATTAAGGTGTTTACAACGCTTGCAAAAGCCCTTTGCTCTCAGACAAACCAGAGCCTGAATTAATGCTTTCATCATCCGGGCAGCCGTCCCTAAGGTCCCATTCTCCATTCTGACTTTAGGAAACTTGTGTATGTGATCATCTTTTCATGATCTGTCATCACTCAGGCTGGAAACACTCCCCTGGAGCCCAGTGGAGGATGTGAGTGATGCCTCCCAGGGCTGGGGGCTGTCTGTCAACCAGAAAGGGAGCAGGTCCCCGGCAGCTGCTGCCCAAGAACAGGGGAGTCCTGTGACGGAAAGGAGAGGCAGAGGGGAGCCCTGCTCTTGGGGACTTGGCGCACCCCTCCCTTTTCCCTCTGTCTCGTTTTCTCCTTCCTCTCCCTCCTCCCTCCTTCCATGTCCATGGGTTGGGGGTGCTCAGGTCTGTCGTCTGGCTGGCTCCCTGTCGCTGGTCTGACCTCATGGGCTACCTGAGGACTCATGGACCTCAGCTCACTGAGGACAGAGGATCTGAGACTGGATGACCCGCACACCTGCCACATGCCTTCGTTAGCTCTGACCTCCAGGTGTCAGAATACCTCTGGGGCAGCACCGCCCATAGAGGGGGTCACCGGAGGAGGACGGCTGTGTCTGGACTCTTCACTCATGGACAGCGGTGGAAGTGAGGCTGCGTGGGTGGTTCGTACAGTGGGGAAGGGACTCGCTCGGACCTCACCTCTTCTAGACCCACAGGAAGTGCTCAGGGTTCGTGGGGGGGCGGGGGAGGGGCTGAGCTCCCTCTGGAGGCTCTGCTGGGGTGGGGGGAGCTCTTCCAACATCTGTGGCTACCGGTGCATAGCCTCCCGTCTCTGACTCCTGGTCACATAGCCTTCAGTGCCAAATCTCCCTCTGTCCCTCTTCTATAAGGACACTTGTCATTGCCGACCCAGGACAGTCTTCCCATTTCAAGATCCATGATCACATCTGCAAACGGTCTTTTCTCATATAACGTAACAATCACAGGTCTGAGGTACTAGAATCTGGCCCTATTGGGGGACATCGTTTAGGCTGCCGCAGATGTGTATAAAGGAGGAGGAGGGGCCGGGGCGGGGAGAGGGCAGGGTCCATGTACCAGCATCTGAAGCATGTTTGGTGCTTGGTTGGAGCCCCAGTCAATACTGGTAAACATACTTGCTGGTAACATACCAGCTGTGGTATCTTCATGTTTCATTGCATCTTAATCCTGTCATTCTCAGGGGAGGATTTGGCCGGCAGAAAAGAGGGATGAGTTTGCTGGCGGAAGCTCTGAGCCTTTCCATTGTGTCAGCACGTTGTGTCTTCAGTACAAAGCCTTGTGACATGTAATAAAAGGGCACGGAGCGGTGGGGAATGACAGGGACCAAGCGGGCACAGAGGGTGGCGGAGGGCGGGGACTTCCCCTGGCATCAACAGAGTCCTATGCTGACTTCGGTTTTGAGTTCATTATTGTTACATTTTGAGAATTCACGGACTTACATAATTGCATGAAATAAGATTAAGTAAATAAGAGAATCCTTCATTTTCTAGCTATTTCAGAAAAACATTGAGTTCTTCTACTTAGACAGTCTTTCCAGAAATATTGAATTTCTTTGTATTCTTTCTGAAGTCAAACAAGAATAAATTTGAATAATTAATGCGTTGGTCTTCACCGCCTCCTCTGCCACTTGTTAACACCCGTGTCATCTTAGGTGCCGAGAGGAAAGGAACGATTGGAGGCAGGGCGCTGCAGTGGGCAGGCGTCAGCCGAGCCGTTCGCTTGGCGGCGGGTGGAGGTGGTGGCTGTAATCGGAGGGCGAGGGGTCCTTGGCTGTAAGCTCCTGGGGACGTGGCAATGTCTGTTTCCGTCGACCTGTCTCGACACAGGACTCTGATTGGCGAGCCCTTGAACATGGCACATCCTTTCTGATTGGGATGAGGACTGCCTGTGGCAGAGTTATTTTTCCTTGAACTGATGGGAAGTGGTGCGAGGGGATGCAGGCAGGGATGGAGAAGCGTGACTGGACTACTTCTAGCCACCCTATTCCCTGGCTGTTGCTCTCCAGTTATTGATACATGTGTGTGTCCAGGTCGATTATGGCATCAGAGAAGGTCGTTTCTATGTCATCTATTTGCTCTGTATCGAATCCATACCCCGCCCCCCACCCTTGTTTAACATGTGACTTTTGTCTGGTGCTTGGGACACAAAGATACACGATAGACTCATGATCTGACTTGGTCCCTTAAACCGTTGGTCTGACTGTCCCTAGAAGACATGTGTGCTCTGGCCTGGAGGAGGAGAGATCCGGGTCCTGCAGGCCTCAGCTCGGTGTAGACGCCTCTGCCACTGGCTTCAGAGCCAGGGCTGCCTCGGAGGCTGTCCCAGAATTCCCTGCCGTGCTGTTCCTGCCTGCGCCGGGCTCCTGCTGCATCCTGGGAGTTCCTCCTCTTGGGGCTTGAGGTGGGGGGAGGCTAACTTCTCTACACCTTGGCCCTTCTCCCCCACCCCTCCCCATCCCCATCCCTGGTAGGAGCCCTCAGAGTGTTCTTTAGCTCCAGTGGACAAAATAAGTGGTTGCTCACATTGGTTCTAAATATAACCAGCACAGCAAAGCGGCTCAGCTAGAGGGTATGGGGAAGTTGTGTTTGGGTAAATGACTGTTTATTTCTGATTATTTTACTAGTAATTGGGGCCGCCCTCTCGCAGGCTTCCTCTGTGCTCTTCTACAGCAGCAAACGCAACCGTTTCCATCGGAGCCATCCCCCCTCCCTCTCCACCTGCGGCTCCGTCTTCCACCCGCTGTTTGAAAGGAGTCTTTCCTCTTGTTTCTGGATTTACCCAACAGCTCGCTGAGCAGGAAGTGGGCGGGGGCAGAGCTACAGAGCCCTGGAGGATGGAGCTGGTGCCCACTCCTGCTTTTGTGGGCTCAGAGGCCCCAGGAACTGGCAGGACCTTGCATTGCCATGCTCACACATCCCCAGTTAGGCACTTGGGGGATCTTCAGCATCCCAACCACTATTAATTCCCATCTCTGTCTGAGGGAACTTAGGTAGAGGCATCATTCTAACCCTGCTCAGGCCACCTGGGGAGCAGAGCTGGTCCCTCTGCCCCGTCCTGAGCTACCAGCCACTGTAGCAGGGACAGAATCCTGTTCTTGTCCCCGTATTTTAATTTGTTTTTCATTTCGAAATGACGCCTCCAGGCACCCTGCGCGAGCTCAGTCGGCGTGGGCCGACGATATAAGTCATAGATGGCGTTGCCTGTGTGCAGCCCAAAGGCCCCTCTGCCCTGCTCTGCGAGGAAGTTCGGCCCTGTAACCCGTCACTGTTCAGTCTGAGACAAACACAAGGGCGTTTGGTTTTCCCTGGACTGCAAAGCCGTGCAGCCGAATCCCCACACAGCCGAGTGGCACTTGGAATCTAGATGCTATCCATGTCCAGTCCTCCAAGGTAACCCGGGGTGCCCACCCTCGGGAGACGCCACGCCTGGAATCTCTGCCTCTTGGCGTTGTGGGTGAGCGTGGCAGGGGAGGTCGAGTCCACCCCAGTGAGGGCTGTTTTCCAGGGCCGGTGAGCTACTGACATTTGCCATGCAAGGGAGAGAGAAGATGGCTGGTGGAGGGTTGTCTGTCAGCCACAGAACAAGAGGTCTGGTCATCTGCCGAGTGCAATATGGGAGGTCAGCAGACAGGGCTCGACATGGCCTTCAGGAGCACAGGGGAGCGCTGGCTGTCCAAACAGACGGACAGCCTCCGTCCGCAGCTGGTCCCATGCGGAGGGTGCCACGTCTCCGCCATAGTGACCCGACCTGTCCTCTACTCCTCAACTTTGGAGGGGACCAAGCAGAAGCATAGCCTTTCTTTTGTTTGGAATGGGTGAGTTCTACTCCGGTTCCTTGGTCAGGAGCTATTTTGGAGACGTAGCCGCAAAATCATGCGAAAGGTCACACGCTCAGTTTTGTTTCGCTGCAAGATGCAGCGCTGGGGTTTGTAACAATTTCTATTCCAGTACCTAAAGGGCCGTCTGAAAGAGCGCTCGGTGACATCTTACTCAGAGTGTACTCTTGTGAGAGTCTACTAGTCTGCAGGAGGGATTTATTTTAGAATAGAAATTAAACAAGAGCTTTCTTATTGCGGGCTAGCGGTTCAGCGAACTAAGGACCATGTGTCCTGCGGAATTTTCTCAGGAAAACCTAGGGACCGCCGATCTTCAGGAATGGGTGGAATGAGGGTATTCTGTTTCATAGGGGGACCGTTTGTGACCCGGGAATGTGGCCATTGCAGAGCCGTGTGTTAGTTCTGATTTGTTCTAAATAAACTATCACTTCGTATCAATGTAAAGCAGATTTCTAGAAACTGTCCTCCCTCAGAAGTACACCCGGCATGCTACATAATGTCCTTGTAACGTTTCCCCCATATGTCTCTTTCTCAAATACCAATCTAATACATATGGCAAAAACATTCCCCTCTTATATTTTCTTTTATCATTTTGCAGAAACTCAGGGGAGCAGTTGTGGAACAAACAGGAATTTTGGATGACACTAAATGTTTATTTGGATGCAATTTTTGGCCATTCCTTGGAAAGCACCTGGGTGTGCTAGGTCTGAGCACTGGCTTAGCCACCTGCTAGCTGTTAGAATTCCTGATTTGTCCCTTACCTTTCCCGGCCTTAGTCCCTGTTTATGTAATAGAGGGTTGGCCTGATTCATCCACTGAACAGATACTGTTGGAACACTAGCCATGTGCTCAACGCATGGGATGCACAATCAGATAAGATACCGACCTGTAGCTGGAGGGGCTCAGAGGGGCTTTGCACAGAACACAGAGACATATAAACACATAAGGACAAGCCAAGTATGCAACACGCTAAGGGTGTAGATGGATTAATCTGCCTGAGAAGGTTAGGAAACAACTCACTGAAGGATGTGACATTTGCACTTGGCCTTGAAGCAGGATTTTGCAGTGCACAAGGGGGAAGGCAGAAAGATCAGGCTGGATAAAGACGCAGAGGTGTTATGGATGTGGGAAAGAGCAGCGGTCCAGGGGCTGAGGGGGAGGTGAGGCTGGAGAGGAAGCTGGGAACCAGGTAACATGGGCCTAATGGGCCGTTCTGAAGGGTGCGGGCTCGCTCTCCCACGGAGGGCCTTCCAGTTCTGATGGTATTCGGGCCTGTGCTTACTTTTCCATTTTGGATCAAAACCCGGAGGCTTGGGTGACAGGGTTTCACAGCTCCCCGTGAGCCACCCTGGCCTCTTCTCTGAGATCCTCCCAATAGTAAGTTCTATCGTGGGTGCTAATCTGTAGTCACAAATATAGGTGTGCAAGGAAGGTTATTTTATTTACTTCTCTATGGCATGCCTTGCTTCTTCGTGCTTCCCGGGGGTTGGGCTTCTTACCAACCCGCGTCAGGCCAGCCTGTCCGCACCACTTCCTCCAGCAGCATCTGCTCACGTCACGTCTCTCAGTCATACTTTGGTAATTCTCACAGTCGTTCCAACTTTTTTTATTCCTATATTTGTTCTGGAGGTCTGTGATCCGTGATGTTTGCGGTTCCTGTGGTAATGGTTGGGGGGTTCCGTGAACCGCACACACTTGAACGATGAAAGCCGTGTATGTTCCCACTGCCGCGTGGACTGGCCATTCTCCCCGTTTCTCTCCCTGTCCTCTGGTCCCCCTGTTCCCTGAGACACAGTGTTGAAATTAGGCCAGTTACCAAACTGCGGTGGCCTCTAAGGGTTCAGATGAAAGGAAGAGGCACACGTCTCTTGCTTTAAAAGAAAAGCTAGAAATGATTAACCTTAGTGAGGAAGGCACATCCAAAGCAAAGGCAAGCTGAAAGCGAGGGAGGCATCGTGTGCCAGACACTTAGCCAAGTTGTAAGTGCAAAGGAAAAGTTCTTAAAGGAAATTAAAAGTACTCCTCCAGTGAACACACGAATGATGAGAAAGCAAATCAGCAGATGTGAAGAGTTTTAGAGGTGTGGGTGGAGGATCAAACCAGTCCCTTAAACCAAACCCTAACCCAGAGCAGGGTCCAAACTCTCTTCAGTTCTGTGAAGGCTGAGAGACGTGAGGAAGCCACCGAAGAGAAGCTCGAAGCTCCCAGCGGTTGGTCAGGATGTGTAAGGAAAGAAGCTGTCTCCACAGCATAGAAGTGCCAGGCGAAGCAGCAAGTGCTGATGTAAAAGCTGCAACAAATTATGCAGAAGATCTTCTTATTTAATAAATGTATTTCCTAAGGCGGTAGCTGCCATAGCTAGGGATTCCTCTGATGGATCTGGGCGAAGTAAATGGAAAACCTTCTGGAAAGAACTCATCAGTCTAGATGCTATTAACATTAATGATTCATAGGAAGAGGTCAGAATGTTAACATGAACAGGAGTTTGGAAGAAGTTGATTCCAACCCTCATGGGTGACTTTGAGGGGTTCAAGAGTTCAGTGGCTGAAGTAACTGCAGATGTGGCAGAAATATTGAAAACTGCTGCCATCTCATGATAAAACTTGCATGGATAAAGAGTTACGTCTTATGGGTGAGCAAAGAGAGTGGTTTCTTGAGGTAGAATCTATTCCCGGTGAAGAGGCTGTGAAAATTGTTGAAATGACAACAAAGGCCTTAGAATATTCCATAAACTTAGTGGATAAAACAGTGGCAGTGTTCGAGAGGATTAACTTTGATTTTGAAAGAAGTTCTACTGTGGATAAAATGCTGTCAGACAGCATCACGTGCTGCAGAGAAATCTTTCTCAAAAGGGAGAGTCCGTTGATGCTGTACGTTCGCAGGGGGCTATTAGGCCAGATTCCCTGACGACCTAAAGTTCTGCCGAGCCTCTTGAAACACACACGTCCCAGAGGCAGCTCACCTGAGGCCTCCTATGTGGTTTAGAGCAAAGCATGATGGGACTAGATTTAGAAACGCACATCGAGGAAGGACAACTGGGAGCCGGGGAGAGATGTGAACGAGGAGATGGGAGACTCTTGACTGTGCAGTTTCTCTCCAGCTGACCTGGCCCCTCGGCCGGGGGGCCTCCTCAGAAACCCCGTTCTGAGTTCACTGGAGAGGGTGGGAGAGACCGGAAGCGTGTACGTATCGTGCCCCTCACCGGCCGCCAAAGGCCCCGTGGGCTCCGTTTCCCTGGGGGAGCACGGCACGGCTTCTTTTCAGGACAAGGCGGTGGTGGCAGACAGACCCACGTTCATTCTGGGATCCACCCAGCAAGTTCTAAGGGTGTGCTTTGGGCCTAGTCTGGTGCAGAAGGTTATAAAGAAGCCTAAGATCTCATCGCTGCTATCAAGCCGCTCTCAGTCTCACTGGGAAGGGAAGAAATAGATAGACGAAAACTACTTCTAAAACGGAGGTAAAACAAACCCCTTCGTGAATCCTTGCCAGAATGTGCACGTGAGACGTCTATTTCTATAATGATTCAGAGTAGAAAGACAGTGCTGCCGGCGTGGCTAAGGGAGGAAGGAGAGAATCCATGTTGAGAAGTGGAACGAAATTGTGACAGTGTCTCGGGTCACTTCCCTGGAGGCAGACCCTAAAAGAAAGACTAGTGTACAAGCGATTCATGACGGAAGC
Source organism: Macroglossus sobrinus (assembly GCA_004027375.1). Lineage (NCBI taxonomy): Eukaryota > Metazoa > Chordata > Mammalia > Chiroptera > Pteropodidae > Macroglossus > Macroglossus sobrinus. Next base: position 216,188 of record PVKZ01002328.1, on the reverse strand, counting down.
ACTTCTAGGAGAAATCAGGAAGGGACAGGGGGAGCAGGACAGGTGCATAAAGGACGTGATTGACTCTGTCCAACCTCCAGACGAGGAACCTGTGCGTAGTCCCACTCGTCTGCAGGATGCTGCAGGGGGCGTGTAGGCTGCAGGTGCTCCTGGCTCTCTGAACGGGGGTGACAGGGCTCTCAACAAGGCCCAGCCGTCAGAACCAAGGCACACAGCGTGGGGAGTGGTACCCAGAAGCCATGCGAGGGATTTGGACAAGGCGCCAGCAGCGCCCACCACACGTAGCGGGGTGGGGCTCGCTGCCGGAGTCAGCAGTCTGGACTGGTCCCCTGTTCCGTGTGCTGGTCCCCGGTAGCTTCCTGCCTAGGTGACTGGCACAGGGAAAACGGGGAAGATTAACCCACAGCGATCCTCAGGGAGATGAGGTGGCAGAGCCTGGAGGCCGGGCAGGTACTTCTCTTTCGGACCTTTGCATGGCTGCCCCCAGGGCCTGGAAGGGCCCTCCCCGCTGGCTATGACGGGTGAACTCCCTGGTCTCCCTCAGGTTTGTGTTCAAGTTTCTGCTTCTCACTGAGGCCCTGAGCCCTCTCCTGAATTCTGCCCGAGCCCTCCCCGCCCCCCACGCTTTATTAACTCCCTCGCACCCTGCCTGCTCTTACCTGCTGCCACCGCACTTTACAGCTTGCTGTTTGTTCTCTGGCTAGCTGTCTCTCCTCCCCAGCGTGGAAGCCCCGTGCGGGCAGGGGCTCTGCTGCTCACGGACGTGGCCCGAGTCATGAGCCGTGGCTGGGCCCCCCTCAGGCGCTCGGTACCCGGTTCCTCCAGTGGTTCCTCCAGTGAATCGCTGAGAGCTGGAGGCAGGACGGAGGCTGCCAGGGAAGGAGCTAGAGGGGAAGGCCTGGACCTCAGGGACGTTTTGGAGAAGAAGTAACAGGGACAGATGGGGTCAACACAGGGGTTGAGAGGAAGGAGGGGACGAGAAAGAGGGTGAAGATTTGGACAAGGGAGGGCAGGCAGCAGGACACTGAGCTCTGCCTGGGGACAGGAGCCTGGGCGGAGGGCATGTTGGAGGGCTACACAGTATAAAGAGGTTCTGGGGAACAGACTTTGCACTGAGGGGCAGTGGGGTGTCGGGGGACGTATCTGTTCCCGGATCCACGTGGGCCTCCGTCTGCCGCCTGTGCGAGGGGAGCTGGGTGCCACAGCGGGGCGGACAGGCGGGAGGCTTTCCCCATTCTCCTGCCGTGGCTTGCTTCCTGCTGACACGGCTGCCGGCATAATAGATGGTTCCCCAGGCCCTCCTCCTGCACAGAGCCCTTAGCAAACGTGCGTCAGCCAGGCCTCCACGCTCCCTCTGTGGGGCCTGGGGGGCTTCATTCACTCCTGGCGTGGTCCGTGGCAGACTTGAGCATGCACTGTGGGGAGGGAGAGCCATTTAATAGTGCGTGTGTGTGTGAGTGAGTGAGTGTGTGGAGGAGGGTGGGGGTCCAGCTTTTAGAGCGACCTAGAGTTCAGAAGCACCCGAGGAAATCTGAGGAGCTGGGACGGGCATGATTTGTTGTGGTTCTACTGAGAAGTTAGCAAGGGGAGACCTGGGCTGGGGCGGACTGTTCTCCCTTCCTACTGCACACCCAGGGACTCGAGGTCTGGACAGCAGAGGGAAGGGCCCCTCTCGTGGAAGCTCAAGGAGCTGTAGCTGCCTTGGCAGGCTGGATTGGGCCTTCCCCTGAGTCTGTGAGCCATGAGCCTGCTCTGGTGCCCTGACATGTAGCAGGAAATGGCAGCCACATACATCCTCACGTGAGGAACTGGGCTAGGGGGAAGGAGTGGGCAAGGAAGATGGGGGCAGACATGCTGCAGAAACCGGCTGGGGGTACACGTGATACGGCTTTTGGAGACCTTCTGCTGTAACTGGGCAGACCTCGTGGGGACCAGAGGCCTGCCAGAGCCTTTGAACTTGAGGACATTATTGTCGCTCCAATGCCACATCCACAGGCGGGTGAGAGCTGGAGAGAGGCCGGCAAGTGAAACCTGGGATTGGCCTGCAGGGAATTAGAGCCACCCCCCAGGGACCTGGTTCTCATTTGACTGTCCTCCCTGGGTGGTTCCTCTCGCCTTACACCTCTGTCTCAGGGTGGAGGAGAGGACTGAGGGCCCTCACATGCGTTACAACCTCTGCACCTCCCCCTTTTCTCAGTTCAAAGATGTCTGCTATCCTGTGGTCCCCGTTTTCAGACACTGGCTCATGGCAGTGCCTGTGCTAGACGCTGATAGTTTCCACTTGGATGGCTTTCCCCACTTATCCTGTCGCTTCCTCCCACCCCAGCTGCTTGAGAGGTGAGTCACCAGCCAAGGTGGCACCCAGAGGAGCTGCTGGGCGAGGAGAGAGAATCCTGCACATGGGTGGGCTAGTGGCATTGGCAGATGCACCCAGCCTCAGTGGGAACTCTGACCCTGTCACACACCCGTTTGCTGTGTGACTGCAGACAGTTCTCTTCACTTCTCTGAACCTGAGGCTCCTCCCACAAACCCCTGAGGCCTATTCCATGCAGGGTGCTTACCTGTGTGGTTTCCAGTCCTCTCAACAGCCATCTGAGCTACTGTTAGCTCAATTTTATGAGTGAAAGGACACTGGCTGAAGGCTGGCATCCCTTTCTATTGTGTCACCCTGTGTCTGTGTTGGATGAGGTGTCCTTCTGCCTAATGCATCCCATCAGCTCCTTTTGAGGCTACTGTGGGGCAGGGGCGGGGTGGTGATGGGGCCCTGGACACCTGGCTTCCTGGGACACATCTGTGTCTCCTGCCCCTCCCATCCCTGGAGAGCTGCCACTCCAGTTCCAGAGAATATTGTGGTAGCGCCTCCTGCATTCGGGGACCCTGCTGCTCCTCAGGACCAAAGCAGACTCTTAGCAAAATGTAGAATTTGTCAAAGATCGTTGGCCTGGTGCCTGAACTGAAATGCTGCTTATGAAACTCGTTTTTTTTTTTTTTTTTTTTTAATCGAACTGGCATCGTCTCATCTCTCCTTTACATTTTCTTTTTCCCATCTTGATCTTCAGGAATTTTTTTTCTCAGTTTGTCCCAGGGCCACCTGGACATTTATTTTTCTTGTGCATAGTAATCTTGAAATACATTTACAAAGCTCACACCTCAAGCGGCGCAATTTATCAAGATGAATTTGTAGTTGCAGGAAAGATTAATGAAAAATAAATCTAAATTTGAAGCTGTCCAGATGAACCCGATTCAGGTTAATAGTTATGTTTATACTTTAGCTGGAAGTGATGGTAACAGAGTGACTCCTTAAAAGATTGTTTCTTAAGAGCTTAGTAAGATATGGTAAATTAGCTTTTGTATTTTAATTTTTTTCCAAATGTAACAAACATTCTTTTCCAGAACCTTAAGAAATGTGCCAACTTCGTTGTAATTTACTCCACTTTCCTTGAAAACAGTGCTTTATTTCTCATGTAGCTTTCAGAATAATCTTACCAGTGGTTTTGATAGATAGCCATGTGAAGTACTCGGTAAAGAGAAAATGCATCACAGATCCACCAGAATAACCGAAAAGAAGATATTTATAACTAGGTGACAAATGAAAACTATTTCCACAGAGAACCTGTGGTATAAAATTTTATTGTTGAAACAATTTCTGAAGAGTTATTAAAGACATCTAAACTGGAAATAATAAAATCAGTTGACAATCAAAATGAGCCTGAAATTAGAATATCAATTTGAATGAGAAAAAGATTGGTTCGGTTTTGGAGCAGAAGCAAGTCAGACATCTTTATGTCACTTTTAGTAAAAACTGCGTTTTAAATTTTACATCTGACATTTTCTCTCTTTCATCTTGCGAGGACAGAGAAAAGCAGATGGGGATGGGGACAAGGCCACCGAGGAAGATGGCAGTGTTTTTGCCCATTGTCAGCATTAAAACAAGTAGCTGTGAAACTGATTTTGGAAAAAAAAATCTTTGCATAAAGAAAGCAAAAAAAAAAAATTTTTTTTTTGGTCTCTATTTACACTTTTGAATTTGTTTCCAATTTTCCACGAAGGAGAGAAACGAGATGAGTCTTAGTGGCATTCAGCGCAGACAGGCATGGGCTTTGGGGTCAGAATCCTCAGTCCCACATTTGTAGGATGGATCTTACAAGACCCTCCCTGTGGATTCTTAAGGGAGAGAAGATGATGCACGTGAAGCACCCGGCACACAGTAGGTTCTTTTAAAATTACCGCCAGGATTTGTGTCACTGCAGATTTGTCAAGGTGATGAATCTCTGCTAAAAGAAGCACAGTTGAGCACATGCTGTAGAAGAGAGTGGAATCTTTTGTCTAAGTGATTCCACTAGTTCGGGCTGGGACATTCCTCACTTAATAATTCAGGCCTGCAAGCACACCAGTGAATAGTTGCACGTCAACATTTCAAAGCTAGCTGGCTCCGAGGTATTTTAGCTTGGAAATTTCCACTAATTCAAGCCTTGCACAAAATGTGGTGTGGGGGTTGAAAACTGGAGAAATTACCTGGCTTGCTCCCAAGTCTTTTTAATGGCAGCGTTCTTCAGTCTCCGTTTCCCGGTCTGACAGACTCCGGGAGAAAACGGATGCCTGTTATGTCATAAGCCTCGCTCTGACTGTCAATCAAATTCCCCCTCGGAGGGAAGGTGATTCTCCACACTCACACGTTAAGACTTCTGGGGCTTGTGGACGTGGTTGCACAGTGTAGCGGTGAGCACATCTGCTTTCCATGCAGAAGGTCTGGGTTTGCGCCCCAGTGGAGCCATGGTCCATGGTCTACGGCCATGCCACCCTGAACAAGCCTGATGGCTGATCTTGGAAGCTAAGCAGGGTCGGGCCTGGTTAGTATTTGGATGGGAGACCACCTAGGAAGACCAGGTGCTGTAGGCATAAATAATCATTTAAAAAAATAAAAAGACTTCTGGGACTTGTGAAGCTCAAAAGGCCACATCACAGAACTTTCAAGCGAATCTGTTGACTGAAAGTCATCCTAAGTTCCAACACATAGGCTTCAAAGGTGGGGACCTCACTGTCGTGAAGGAGGCACTTACTTAGCAGCTGGTGTCAGCACGAAACATGTCATCCCAGAAGAGCCAAGGAGTTCCAGCTCCCTAGGGCCAGGCCAGCCCCACCGCCCTGCAGGCCCGTGAAGACCACGGGCCCCTTCACACTGGGCTTTGAACGAACGCCTCTACAGCCTGAGTAAAAAGAGAAGCACCATTAGCCCTAAGTGTCTCAATTGTACAAGGTGAAGAAAATCCAGTTTGCTCTGGAGAAGGTTTCGGAACACCAAAGATGGAGAGACCAGAAGGAGCTGAACTGTGCAATAGATGAATAATAAGACAGTGGCGTTTGTTAATTCATTCAGCGAATGCTTACAGGATGTACACAGTATGCTTCAATGCCGGGTGCTGGGGGCACAGTCATGAATAAGGCTCAGGTCCCCGTTTCCCAGAGTTTACTGTCTAGTCGAGTTTCAGGGAGCCGCTTCCTGCAGGTCTGTTAGTGCTGGCTGGGAAAAGAGGTTTTATTAGGGGTCAGATGCCTGTCTGTTGACTTTGTAACTCATCAGTAGTCTTGTCTGGTATTTATGTTTTGATAGGAGCCTCTATTAAACTGAAAGGGAATTCACTTATTGGTTTATTAAATATTTATTAGCACTGATTTGTGCTGGCTACGCTATGAGACATAGATGAATGTGAGATGTAGTCAAGGCTTCTCGAACCTCACATGACGGTGAAGGTAACACACACAGGTAAATAGGTCAGAGTGGATGCATGCAGGTGCTGTTACAGGGGTGTGAAAGGAGATTTCTGGGGCTGTCTGACTTCCAGGGGGAGTCAAGGGGTCTGCCAAGAGGAGACACTGAGCTGGTTCCTGAAGGAGCCTCAAGAATAAGAGCAAACCACGTGGTGTTTCTTTTGTCAGGAACTGTTCTAAACACTTTTAGAACATTTCCTATGTGTCAAATTAACTCGTATTAATCCTCACGATAGTTCTGTGAAGTAGATATTCTTATGACCTCCATTTTACAAATGAGGAAACTGAGGCACAGGGAGATTAAAGAGTGTGCCCTTGATCACCTCAGTGGTAAGCAATGTCGTTCTTTTCATCTCCTTTGGGGGACCTCTCCTGAGACCCCAGGTGAGGCTGGGTTTCCTGGCTGCGTGCTCTGACAGCACTGTGCGCTTTCCCTTCTTAGAACCTAAACCACGTTCAGTCACACGCTGATCTGCGCGCTTATTTAACGTCTGCTCCTCCCTGTAGACTGCAGTCTACAGCTGTGTGCATTTGGTCACTAGTTACTTGCTAGCGCAAGAGTTTGGCACACATAGAGCACTCAACAAATAGCGAGCAAGTGGAGCCCGGAAAGGGCCTGAGCTGTACACGGCATGCACGGTAGAAACGTGAGCTGGCAGGGAGGTGGGAGTGGGGCTTGGAGATATTTAGGACAAACCAATGAATCAGGCCATCTGCATGGATGCCTCTTTTGTTGTTGTTTGCTTTAAAATAAACCTTGGCCAGGATGACCCACCTGGGAAGGTAAGCTGTCGAGATTCCCAGGCAGAGGCAAGAAACAGGGACGGAGGTCCATGGTGACAGTTAGCATTCTTGGGCAGCACTGGCCTGCCTGGTGCTTCCCAAGCCAGTTTAGGGGCCCAGAATGGCAGGGACAAGTTGGTGTATCTCGATTCTCTTTTCTTCCCTCTAGAGGTCTCCAGGAGACAGGCAGAGAGGACCTCCTGTGGAGAGGTGGCTTGTGACTCGCTTTCCTTTGTTCTCTCTGCTCCCCGCCTCCAGGGAAGGCCCCTCGTGGCTCCAGGCAGGAGGGAGCCGGAAGTGGTTACTGACTCTGGCTTTTCTTGTTCTGATGTGGGGCTGGCAGACACGTGCCAGTTCCCGTCCTGTGACACCAGGGCCCTCTCCTTTCCCCGCCTGAACTTCTGCTGCCTCCCAGTTTCTATTTCCAGGGGAGAATGGCCGCGGAGTCTGTCTTCGGTGGGATGTTCTGCTTCTTTTTGGCACATTTGACTGAGTGAGGCTGCGTTAATTAGACAAGTTCAAGAGCCTGGAAACCAGTGACTGGAGTTTCGTGGCCTTTGCCACCTCTGCAGCCCCGAGGCCGCCAGGGATAACGTGGCTGCATAGGGCTCAGTCCTTTCTGCCATTTGCATGATGAGGAGCCCAGCTTCTCGCGGGAAGAACTGGCTAAGGAAAGAATTCACTGTATAATTTTTTTGCCTTGACTGTCCCTGTTAGTCCCCTGAATCAAATTAATTAATTTGTTCATGGAGTAGATGTTTCTTGAGTGTCTACAGGTACACAGGGTCTCTGATAAGTTCTAAAAAAGGAAGTAAATAGGGTCGTATCAAAATCATGGACATTTGTTGCCAAGGTTCCTGAGAGGTCATAGAGATTGAATATTTTGAGAGTGATCAGGATAGGCTTTATAGGGAAGTAGAATTTGAGTGGGACACTTCAGGATGGATGGATTTTGATGGAGGTAGATTTGGGAGGAGGGCTATAGAATGGAATTCCAGGTGGAAGTGATTACGTGAGCAAAGGTCAGAGGGGTCTGGCGAATGGATCAGTATTACTGCGGCAAAGACTTCATGTGATTGGTGGTGGTGGGGAGGTGAATTTAGAGATGAGGGCCGGGGATAGAGAGTAAGAGCAGTTTGGGGGTTATGTGGTGAGTCATAGAAGATTTTACAACAGGGAGGTAATAAGATAAAACTTGGATTTTAAGAAGCATCTTGTAAAAGAAGGGTCTCCTAGAGGATAAATGGAAGAGAAATTGCAAAGAAGACCAAGTCAAGTCAATAATACCAGCTCACACTTATAGAATACTTAGTGTGCATTTCACATATGTTTAAGCATTTAATTTTCAAACCTTATGTGTTGGATGCTGTTATTATCTCTGTGTACACAGCCAAGAAAATGAACACACAAGGTTAAGTGACTTACCCAAGGTCATGTGGCCAGTGAACCAGCATCTGTACTCAGGCGTCTGGCTCCAGCACTACATACGCTTAGTGCTACACTATAGCGTCCCCTCTAATGAGCTGCAGCAATGAGCAAGGAACTGCTGGCAACATAAAGGGTAAATAATACACACATAGCTTTGTCTGTCATCACTTAAGGTAATTATTTTGATGATAATTAAGTTTTTAAAAATTGAGATGTAATCGACATAACTAAGTTTGTGTACAATGTGTTGTTTGACATATAAATGTTGCAATTTTACTACAGTAGTATTAACTAACCCTTTATTATGTCACATTCATCATTTCTGTTTCGTGTTAGGAACGGTTGAGATTTAGTCTCTTAGAAACGTTGACGTTTATGACAGGCGTGTTGACTGTGACCACCGTGCTGTGTGTTCGATCTCCAGGACTTACTTATCTTCTCGTTGTAGCTTTGCCCCGGCCCCTGGCAACCACCATCCTACCCTCTGTTTTTACAAGCTCAGAGTTTCTTCGGTTCCACATATGAGTGATGTCACACAGGAGTTGTCTGACTTCTTTCACTTAGCACAATGCCTTCTGGATCCATCCATGTTATCACAAATGGCAGCATTTTCTTTTTTTCTCATGGCTAAATAACATTCCTTTGATATATATATTTTTTCTTGAATCCATTAATCTGTTGATGGACACTTGGGTGTTTCTACATCTTGGCTGTTGTAAATAAGACTGCAGTAAACACAGGGGTATAGATATCTTTGAAAGATAATGATTTTTTTTTCCCTTTGAATAAATACCCAGAAGTGGAATTGCTGGATCATACGTTAGTTCTGTTTTTAATTTTCTGAGGACTCTCTACTGATTTCTGCAGTGGCTTCACCAGTTTACACACTCACGAACAGTGCCCAAGGGTTCCCTTCCCTCTGCATCCTCGCCAACCCTTACTGTTCTTGTCTTTTTGATAATAACCATTCTAACAGGTGCGAGGCGACCTCTCGTTGTGGTTCTGACCCGCGTCTCCCTGATGGTTAGTGATGTGGAGCACCTTCTCATGTACCTTGCTGGCCATTTGTGTGTCTTCTTTAAAAAAAAAATGCCTATTCAGAGCCTCAGCTCATTTTTAAATCAGATTGTTGGGATTGCCCCACCACCATCGATTTGTATGAGTTCTTTATATATTTGGATGTTAACCCCTAATTGGTGATATAATTTGCAGATATTTCCTCCCAGTCCATAGGTTGCCTTTTTATTTTGTTGATAGTTTCCGGTGCTGTACAGAAGCGTTTTAGTTTGATGCATTCCCACTTGTTAGTTTTGCTTTTGTTGCCTCCTTCATGAATGTTCATTCAGGCATCTCTAGACCAGACGTAAGTGACGGGGCAGGGATGGGGGCAGAGGGGAAATGGCATAAGGGGAGCAGTAGGGAGTGCTCAAACTTCGGAAAATGTGCGTGTGGTGAATGCGGATCTGAGCACGAGCCTGTCCACCATCTTTACGGCAGCCTGGGGGGAGATATTCTCCTCTGAGGATCGTCGGTCTGATTTCATTACAGAACTCAGTTGGGAAACTATGGTTTTTCATTTTAGGAATTTATTAGAATATATTTATGGCAGAAACTGGCAAGCACTCACTAAACCCATTTCCCCTTCTTCCTGGGTTTGTGTTTTGACCACATTTCCGATTCTCCCTTGCAGTTAGGTGTTGCCATGTGACCGAGTTTGGCCAGTGGTATGATATATGGCACCTTCAGGCCTGGCCCCTAAAACCTCCTGCATCATCATCCGAGCTCTTTCCTGTCTTTGCCTGCTGGCTGCATGCCGGAGATGCAGTGGAGAGCATCCAGTAGAATCTTCTATAATGATGAAATGTTCTGTATCTCTGCTGTCCAGTGTGGTAGCCATGTGCTCACTGAGCATGTGAAATGTAGCTACTGTGACTGAGGAACTGAATTTTTCATTTTATTTAATTTTAATTAATTTAAATAGCCGCCAATGGCTATGGCTACCATACTGGACAGCACAGCTTTAGCTGGAAGGCATCTAGTCTCTGGGTGACTGGTTGGAACAGAGTGCCAGCCTACCTACCTGCACGGCACGGTGATGTGTGTGAGAAATGAATATTTACTATAGTAAGACACCGAGATACAGTATCTGTTCCATAAAATGAGGAATACCCGCCGATCCACCTGCACTGAACATTCATGTAGCATGCATCGTCAGTCAGCTGGGCAACAGGGCTGGATAAACCCAATATCTAGTATCAAACCCAGTTACCTAGTGTTCGTACATGTTGACTCTGATCTCCTTTCTTTCTCCTGAGCTCCTAGTCTTGCCCCAACCCTGTTTTCCTGGGGAGTGGGGGTGGGGACGGAGGCCGTGAAGTGAGCGCTGCTCCCTTTTCCCACACAGGGTAGCAGACACTGCCCTGGGATCTGGTGTTCCCTCCATCCCAGCTCACCGTGTGGGCTTGGGCAAGTCACATGGCTTCTCTGGTGACTGGCTTCCTCTCCCACAAAATTGTGATTCTGGGTTTGCCTCTCTTTCTAAAACGCGTCTTTCAAATGTCTGCTCCTTTTTTTGTACCCTCTTTCTTCTTTGAAGAGGCGACCCTCACTCCCGGTGCTCCTGGCTCAAGCTCTTTCCCACTCCCTCCCCCCGGCCCTTCCACATCTGTTCTGTGCCTTTGTCTTCATTCAGCCTTAGCTGTCTTTCCAGGTTGACTGCCTCTTTCCTCTTTACCAGTGATTGTACCCATACTTGCCATCACTACTGCCTCTTCAGCGCAGACTCTGCCCTGGCTTCTCTGCTGAGATGGCTTTTTTCACTACATAGACTCTCTGTTTAGGTTCAAAGGGGTGGGCTCTGGGGCCAGGATGAGTTTCTCCTCTCTGGGCAAAGACAGACATGTAATCCTGTCACATGGCTCTTTCTCCCCCACCTGTAAATTCTAGACACTCACCTCCTTTACTCTCAGGGTGTCAGGAGACTTAAACGTTTGTAGATTGCCGTGAGCTCCTTGGGGATAACGAGCAAGTGTGTAGAATAAGAATAATTTCGTATAAAGCTGCTGAAAAATAGGCAGCGAATTGATTCACAGCCTCCACCGCTGGGCTCTGATTATGAGCATCGTGGATGAAATAGCCCATTTCAGCAAGACAGGTGATGTGTGTTAGGCTACTAATTGTAATTAAAAGCTTCATTTACACTTCTTTTTCTCATTCCGCTGCGTCGTCGTGAGTGGGGGTGGCAAGGATGAGGCTATTCCGGGAGGCTTTGTAAGCCCGTCCTTGACTTGGTGATGGCTAGATGTTTGTTCTGTCACTGTCTAGTCAGAGCCCGAATGCTTGGTGCCATTAGCTCTCAGCTGTTCTGTTTCTCAGAAACATCACTTCCCCTGTCTCCTAAGGCCTAAGCTTTGCATTCATTGTTTACCTACCTCTTTCTTTTATCTCTGTCCCTCCCTTTCTTTCAGCATCATTCCTCAGCAACTTTCGGTCATCTGCTCTACTACGAGACTGGAGATAAGGTGGTAAATGAGATAAACAAGGTCCCCGCCCATGTAATTTGTGAACTCAGATAGTTGACAAGGATACGAGTAATTCTAACAGTTATTCATTCTTTCACTCACTCATCATTTATTCAAATAATTATGGAGAGCTTTCCACGAGCCAGGTAGTGTTCTGGGCAACTGGGAAACACCAGTGAACAGCTGGGAGTGGACTGTGCTGGGCAAAATGCAGACCTCTCTGGGATTGCAAAGTAGGAGACCTTGTATCACCTAAGGTCCCAGGAGGGACCCCAGAAAAGGGGTGGCTTGACTGAACCCTGCAAGATGAGAATAAATTAGGTTGACAAAAGGGGCCAAGGGGAAAGTGGTTCAGCGAGCTGCTAGCAGGAGCAGCTTGTGAGGACAGAAAGAAGCTTGTTCGCTGTGGCTGGTACATGTGGCATGTGGGGTCAGATGGCAGGGCCCGTGTAAGCCGTGGCAGTAAGTTTGGAGTCCATTCTAGGGCATTTGAAGGATGCTGAAGGGGGTGAGGACAATTCGAATCAGAGCCGTCCAGTAGAATTTTCTGTGATGATGGCTATTCTGCTCGGGCCTCTATGGTAGCAACTAGCCAACGTAACGACTACACACTCGGAATGTGACCAGCGTGACTGAGAAACGGAGCTTTCAGTTTTGTTGTATTTAAATTTAAATAACCACACGTCACTAGAAGCTACCATATTGGACGATGCAAATCTGTATTGTCTGCTCTTCGTATCCAGAACTATAATCGAATTTCCATGAGACGCCGCCCAGCTCCTCTTCTGCCTCCCCGGCCACGGGGCCTGTGGTGCCGATTGCGTCTCCTGGTTAATCAGTTCTCTGTCCGTTGTATGTGTGTGTTTCTTCCTCCTCAGTGAGTCCTCACGGCCCCCGAGTGGGGACTGCTGTTGGCTTTTGTCTGCATCCCACGGCAGGCCTCAGGTAGCCCCTGTGCTCACTGACTCATTTTTCTCCATTGATTGACTTCTGTTTGCCTTCCTGGGGCTGACGGGGTGAAGGCGCGAGGATGCAGGCGCCAGCTGGGACCGTGGGCCGTCCCTCGAGGCTGTGTGCCCCGGCTCATGTGCGCAGGGGACACGGCATGCCCATGGGAAGCCGAACCGCGGGACCTTCCGGAACCCCTCGCTGGCCCATCCCTCGGATGCTTCAATGCTGCGAATGAAGTGAGGCGGGGGACGTATTCGCTTCCCCATGGAAAGGTGGGATGTCACCTCATGGGACCCTGTTGCCACCTCAAGACACTGCCAGGCCGTTCGTCTGAAAGCCTCGTGGTGACACAGAGCTTGCTTTCCTTCCTCCTGTTTTCTCGACAGTGAAGTCACTTTCCCACAGAGGCGTATGGCGTCTAAATGATCGGGAAATGGAGCTCATTTCCCCGCTTATGTATTCGGCTCAGCTTGAGGCATAATAGGCAATGTTACAGTAATTGCCCCCAGTCGATTTGGGGGTGATTAGCAACCCACCACGTTCTAGCATCTCTCTCCCATCAGTGCAGCCCTGCCCTGGAGGGAGCCGTTCCTGAGCACAGCCCTCTCGTGTGGCAGCAGCAGGCCCACGTGACAGTGCCCAGAGCCTGTCTGCTCTCCCTGGAAGCGCTGATGGTGTCACCCCATCTCCAGAGCACGTGGAGACTGGAGACGCAGTCGTCTTAGCGATGGGACAGCAGTTCTGCCCTGGAAGGATTTGAGTTCCTGCTGCGGGATTTGTCTTCCTAGAATACCGGATTCTCAAGTATCATTTAGTCCAGGCTTGCATTTCCTCAGCGTCCCCTTTGGTGGTCGTCACCTGCAGTGATAGGGACCTTGTTAGCACACGAGGCTGCCCTCCCATTCTCAGAGCCTTCTGACTATTGGAGCACACTTCAGGAGGAGCTGAGCTAAAATCTGCCCCTTTGCAGCTTTCACTTCTGGATCCTGAGCTTCTCCTCGGGACCCTGTAAACCCAGCCTGATCGTTTCTCCTCCCTGAGAACACGCCAGGGTGTGTGACGATAGGCTCCTTCTCCAGACAGGCTCCCAGAATTCCTGTCACAGTTTCTTGGAGGACAAGGTGTCAAGCATCATGGCCGTCTTGGCTGATGGTCTTTAGTTTCTCCCCAGAGTGGAGCACCCAGAGCTAAAACGTCATAGTCCACAGTGCCTGGCAGAGTACGTGGAGTGGAGGAATCTCCTCCCTCAGTCTCGATGCCCTCCTTCATTAATATAACCACAGAAGCCGAGGGAGACTGTCAAGCTTCAGCCTCAGCCGACCCTCGGTATTTGCAGTAGTCACGTTCTGCAGAGTCGCTGTGAGCCCTGAGTTAGCGCCAGGGGAGATACAGGGCTGGGTCCCCCTGTGAGCCTCTGGTCGCAGTGCCGTCATCAACCAGTCGATACGAAGCTTTGTTTTACGTGCATTTCTGTTTAAAGACACCTCATGTGGCACTAGGCAGACAGTGAACAGGGCTCTGGTTTACCGCGTGAGAGCTGAGAGGGGAAGGCAGAGCATCGCCTAGTTCAGCGTCAGCCGGGAAGCGTGCGTCGGGTGACTCAGAGTTTTTGCCACTCTGCGCATTTCCGTGGATGATCACGAAAGTGTGTCGAGTCTTGGTTTTGGAGTTATGTGTATATTTTAGTGAGCAGGTGAATCTGTAAACACCCCAGCAGCTGCGCACCACAGGGAGGTCCACAGCAGTGGGCCTGCCCATGTCCTGGTCGAGTCTTGCTCTTCGTCCCGTGTCCTTGGAGGGACTTGGCTGTGGGAGGACACGCCTGTCATCTGCATCGCCACCGCCTGGTGTAGCGTCTCACCGGGAGTGCAGTGGATATCCGCGGTTGGGGCTGCGGGGGTGACCTCAGTGCTGGTTCAGAGCGGAGGGAGCCGAGGGAGAGGACGAAACAAGACAGGGATGTGCGTGGGGCCTGAGGAGAACACAGAGCCTGAGATGAAGGCAGAGAATGACCGAAGGGCCTGGGGAGGAGACCGCAGCGGCCGCAGCCGGGGAAAGGGGTGTTCGGAGGGGCAGACTCTGTGCTGGGCGGGGCTGGGGAGCAGCGGGAGTCTTGTTTTCCGATTCCCAGGACAACTTTCCTTCTCGAGAACATGAGGCCTGTCCCTCTGCATGAATGATGGCTGCTCTTCACCACGGCTGCCGAGCCTGGGCGGGGCTGCGATGCCCTCTGTCCAGATGAGCAAAGGGCCCAGGGATGGAAGCCACCTTCCCGGGGGACCAGGATCAGGGGAGGACTCAGGACTCCCGCCGCCACTGACCTGATCACAGGGAGAGGCTTCTGGGAACTGAGTGGTGGTCGGAAATGAGGACACCACTGGCTTTTTTGTTTTTTGTTTTTTTGAGAGGTTAAGAAAGTGGAGGAAGTAGAGCTTATAAAAGAAGACACGCTGTTCGTGCTGTGTGATATCAGCTGGATTCAGGTCAGCAGGTACTTGTTGAGCCTCTGAGCATCCTTCCTGCTGGAAAGAATGGAATCATGGGCTGAGCCGAGCAGGAATCTGGGCACGTGGGTGGGGGACACCTGCCCATCAGCAGAGTGTAATCGGAGATGGGGAAGGGCAGCAGTGGCTCAGAGTGGTTGCCCAAAGCCAAGCGCTTTTGTATAGGGAGGGGCTGGAAGTGGGAGTCCGCTGCCTAGAGGGGATTGTGTCCTGTTCGCCACCACCGCCAGCTCAGGGCTTTGTCTGCTGGCTTCACCCCTGAGAGCCCTAGGTGCAGTGGGGGTCACAGAGAAGAACGAGACACAGTGAAGCAGGACAGATCACAGTCCAGCTGGTGAAGTAAGTCAGATGGACGGATAGCTAAGCCATTGTAATATTTTCCTGCTGCCATGTGATTACAGAGCAGGGAGAAATTGCCTCCTGTTAGAAGGGCTGCCGGAGCTTCGTGAAGGAGGAGGAATTTGCCGCGCTCTTCGGCTCCCTCTCTGGCCCTGCCCCGATCTCCCCGTCTCTGCCTTTGCCACCCAGCTGGTCAAGCAGAAGAGGAGCCATTACCGATTCTCCATTTTTCCCCATCTCCAGTCTGCCACCACTTAGCTTAGCTTTCTTGAGCACAGAGTTCAGTTCTGTCCTTTTCATTTTTTATTCATTGACACCACCGAGGCCCTGGACACAGTCACCTGTCGCTGGGACTGTTGAAAGAACTGCATAGGTGGTTCAAAGTTTTACCCATCTTCCCCTCCTAGGAGTAGTTTTTGCAGCAGCTGGAGTAATCCTCCCAAAAGATAATTCGAGATCTTGTCACTCCCCTGCTCCAAAACCTTTGTGGCTTCCTGTATTAGTCAGTGAAACGACGTCAGGTATTTGAAACAGGGAATATTCATCCAAGGATTTCGTTGCATAAATAGAGGATGGGAGGCAACCCAGAGCAGGGAGCCCCTTTCACCTCCAGGCTGGAGGGACCCGAGCCACAAAACCCAGAAGCCACGCAACCATGGTTGCCCAGCCTGCTGGGAGCGGGGACCTCAGAGCACGGCAGTATCTGGTGGAAAGCTGCAATGACAAAGGAGACGCCACCGTTGCCATAAGATGCCAGCTAGAACAGACAAGAGAGGGACAGGGAGAAATACTCTGGCTTGTCTCTTCCTCCTGCCTTCCAGTCTTCCGCTGGGGCTGCCCAATGGCTGACCTTGGCCAAAAGCTCATAGTCAGGTGAGCCTGGGAAACACCAAAGGGTGGAAACAGATGGACACAAATAGGAGAAGACCGGAGCACTCCCACCACTCTGGCAGGGCCCACCTACGGGACCTCATGTGACTGGCCCCTGGCCACGCTTGCCTCGTACGAACCTGCCCTTCCTCCTGGCAGACCCGCTCCTCCAGTCTCCTTTCTGGTCTGGTAGCAGCCCAGCTGCTCCTCCCCCACGCCTCTGGACAGTGCCCTCTCTTTCTGGAATATGCCTCCCTTGGTTATCCTCCTGGCTGGCTGCTGCTTCGCATCCCTGGGGCTCAGCGCAAGTGGCACCTCCACAGAGGAACCTTCCCTGACTGCCCTCCCTAAGCTCCCCTCACCTTACTGACAGCTGCGCTGTAATATCTCCCTGGCATTTCTTTATGGCGCTTATTATAATCAAAATTATTTTGTTGTTTCTTATCTCTCCCTTCACTTCATTTGGTCTCTGATCAAATGTTGCCTCCACAGAAGAGGCTAAGTAGTGCTCCTCCCCATCACGTCCTACGTTACACAGCTTTATTATTATTATTATTATTATTATTATTATTATTATTATTATTATAGAGCTAGTCATTAGTCGACAAACACGTGTATTTATCTTCCCCCCTAGACTGTAAACTCAGTGGAAGCAGCTTGCTTACCTTGGCCATTTGAAAGAAAAGCTCCATGAAGTGGGGACCATGTGTCCTGTTCAGCAGAGCGAACTCTTGCAAACGTCCCCAGCATGGGATGATGCCAGCACAGTGCACACCTAGGCAGTGTCTGTGGCATGGACTGTAGTGTTGAAGTTGAACAGATCAGTAAGCAGCAATGGGGGAGAAGAAAGAAGCTTCTCAAACAGGGGAATAACAAATAAAAGTAGAGACATCAGATAGTGTGCATTTTGGGAAGGATGAGAACTTTGTTTTTTTGGAGCATAAAGAATGTGACAGGTGGTGGGTAGGAGTTAAGTCAAGGGAGCAGGTTGAGGCCCGATCATGGAGAACTGTAAAGTCTATTAATGAGTTTATTCAGTTAGGTAATAGGGAGCCATGGAAAGATTTTGATCAGGGTCATGACAGATTCAGAACTGTACTTTGAAAGATGCATAGAAATTGTCCAAAGATTTATTGCCTTTTAAAAGCTGCTGAAAATTCTGTAGCTATCTATCTTAGAATCATAATTGGTTGAATAGAGGGGTACTATTGGCAAAGACTAGAGAGTTTAAGAAGAGTTCATTGGTTAATTGATTGACTCATTTATTCATCACGGATTGGAGTGCCTGGTAAGAACCAGGGTCTGTCACTGGAAGGGGAGAGACGTTTAAATGTAAAGCAGGGTGTTCATGGAAATGGAAAAACAGGCTCACTGTCTAATAAGAGAGATGAACCTGTAAACAGATCGTTTCAATGCTGTGTGCCAGGGGCTGGGGCCATAGTGGGGGGCCAGCGGGGGCCACAGCCACTCTTGGGTGGGGTGGGAGAGGAGTGTCACGATGGTTGCTCACGTCTGAGGCCAAGCTTGGAAGGTGCGCGGGCGATACGTGTGAACAAAAGG
Organism: Macroglossus sobrinus; assembly: GCA_004027375.1. Taxonomy (NCBI): domain Eukaryota; kingdom Metazoa; phylum Chordata; class Mammalia; order Chiroptera; family Pteropodidae; genus Macroglossus; species Macroglossus sobrinus. Next base: position 198,463 of record PVKZ01002328.1, on the reverse strand, counting down.
CAGAAGGGAAGGGAAAGCACAGGGACAGCTTGACATCCAGAGGGCATAAGAGCATGGCTGTCTGGAGAACGGGAAGCAGCAGCTCTGTGAGCAGGTGCCTGGGGCAGGGGACCATGGACATGATGCAATGGGAGGGGTCAGAAAGCTGGGAGGGGTTGGGCGGGGAGGGCATCTGTGAGGAACTTTCTGCGCCCAGTAAGGTAAAGAGTTTAAGAGGAAGACGGTTTCCTACTGCTCCCTGAATTCTGCTCCTGGCAGAAACCGTCTCGTTGTGGCCCCGATGCGCCCAATTTGTACTCATTTGTTCATTTTTTCTCAAAATGTTTAATAAGGTTTTATTACATGCCACACACTTTCTACATTTTGACAACATGGTGGCAAATATGGTAAACACGCTTCCCTCATGCAGTTAATCATCCACTGGGAAAGACATATATATATGTAATGGGTATGTATTTTTTGCCAAGTAATGATTAATTTTATAAAAAATATGCACGTGAGTGTGTGTATGTATGTGTGTGTGTGTGTGTATTTTTTTTTTTTTTACCAAGTTAATGATCAATTCTATTGAAAACAAAATTGGGTAAGGAAATAAAATGTGATGAGGGAAGGGTACTGTTTAGCTTGGGAGGTCATGGGAAATCTTTCTGTCTGAGAAGCTGACATTTGAAAAAGACCTGAAGTGACAGGCAAGCCACATGAATATCACGGGGAAGAGTGTTTTAGGCAGTGGGAACAGCAAGTGCAAAGGCCCTGAGGCAGGAGACATTCCAGGAAGAGCGAGAAGGCTAGTGCAGCTGGGGTACAGTGAGTGGAGGGAGAGGGATAGGAATGGAGGAAGCAGAGAGGGGCCGGTCATGGTGGGCTTGTAGGCAGCAGACAAGGTTATGGATTTTGTTCTTCAATGTGATGAGACTTACGTTGTCAAAAAAAAAAAAAAAATCATGCTGACTGCTTCTGAGAAATAGCCTCTAAAAGGGCAGGGAGAAGCTGAAGCAGAGTTAGGAGGCTGTTGCAGGGGTGCAGGTGACAGTGGTGGCTTGGTGCAGCCTAGCGGCAGTGCTGTTGGTGAGAAACAGTCAGATTCTAGCTAAGTCCAAAGGTAGAATCTATAAGATTTGCTCATGGTTGAATGTGGGGTGTTCGGGAAAGAAAGAAGTCCATGATGATTTTCAAAGTGTTTGACTCAGCACCTGGGTGAAAGGTGGAGCTGTTTGCTGACTCTAGAGACGCTGACAGAGAAGCAGATTTGTAGGGATGCAGAGAGCAGGGGATTCGGGAGGTTTATTTTGGAGAAGCCTGTCAGACACACAAGGGGAGATGCCATGTGGGTGGCTGGATGCACAAGTCTGAAGTTCAGGGGTGCGGTCAAAGGTGAGGTGGACATGTGGGAGTGTCTGTGTAGATGGCAGTTAAATGCCATCTCTATGAGTCCTGGCCATCTTTTCCAGACCAGAGTCAGTACTGCTCCCTCCATGAAGCCTTTCTTGACTGCCCCAGACTTTCTCTTCACCTTCCTGTCATTTCCTTTAAGCTGAAGCCTTCTTATCTTGGTTGGTCAGGGAAGCTCTGGCTTGTCTCTCATTAAATCTCTTGAGTCCTCACAAGGCTTGACTTGCAGGTGGGCCTGGCTCCTTAAGGCTGAGGGCTTCACTTTGTATGTATAGAGGCAGGTGGGCCAAGTTTCCTAAGGTGGCGTATGGTTGGTGTTTTGGGTCCATCGGTCATTAGAGCTTAGACCCTCAGGGTCCTTGACACACATAAGGATGGACTATGAATATTTATCTGAATAAATCTAAAACACTAATTCAAAAAGATATATTCCCTCCTATTTCATTGCAGCATTATGTACAATAGCCAAGATATGGAAGCAACCTCAGCCCACAGCAATAGACAATTAGATAAAGAAGAGGTGGTTCATATATACAATGGAATATTACTTGGCCATAAAAAAGAGTGGAATTCTACCATTTGCGACACCGTGAATGGACCTAGAGGGTATTATGCCAAATGAGATAAGTCGAATACAAATATCCTCTGATCTCACTTATGTGTGGAATCTAAAGAACAAAATAAATGAACAAACAAAAAAGAAACAGACTCAGAACAAACTGATGGTTGCCAGCTGGGAGGGGGTTTAAGGGTCTGCTTAAAAAAAGATGAAGGGATTAAGAAATACAGATTGGCACTTAAAAATAGTCATGGGGATGTGAAGTACAGCATAGGGAATATAGTCAATAATACTGTAATAACTATGTCTAGGGCCGGGCGGGTAGTAGACTAATTGGGGGATCATTTCGTAAATTACATAAATGTCTAATTACTATGCCATATACCCAAAACTAATGTAAAATAATATTGAAAGTCAACAGTAATTAAAAAGAAAAATTGGAAGCCAAAGACAAAAGGACACATATTGTAAGATTCTATTTATATGAAATATACAGAACTGGCAAATCCATAGAGACAGAAAGCAGATTAGCGGTTGCCATGGGCCGGCGGGGAGGGGGACAGGCGAAAGATTGCCTAACGGGCACAGACTTTCATCTGAAGCGATGAAAACGTTCTGGAACCAGATCGTGGTGGTGGTTGTGCAGCATTGCGGACATACTCGATGCTACTGAAATGTGTGCTTTAAAATGGTGAATTTCATGGTATGTGTATCTCACCACATTGAAAAATAACACACAGAATGTCACCAGGGACGACAGTTTGCACAAGCCTTCTTGTTTTTTTTCTCTCTTTTGCAGCCTCCCCGCTTTCTCTGGCCCCCCTCTGCCCGGGGAAGGGCTGGAGGCCCGGGGCTAGGCACTGGGGGTGGGAGAGGCTGGCTCTCTGTTGCTGGGGGCTGGCACTGACCTGCCTCAAAGGGCAGTCTGTTCGTTTGGAAGAAGTGGAGGAAGGTAGGGTTGGAGTTGTGGAGCAGGGTGGATTTATTTCCACCTAACCTGGGGTCTAGGATGCCCATAGGAGTGGGATAAGGGCTGGCCACAGTGGGCCCCTGCAAGCTGGCAGGTGTGATGGCAATTCTTTTGTGGCCTAGCGGCTAAACTCTTTATGCAGACTGGATTTGACCCCTGCGTGGAGCAGAAAGCCATTGAATTTATCTGTCAGAAAGTGCCATAGCCCAGGGATCTCGTCGCCAATTCCAGATCTCTCTCCCTCTCTGGTCTCCCTACCCCACTTCCTCTCCCCACTGCCTCTTTAATGGAGGGACAGGTATTTCTTGGGCCAGGGGTTGGGTAAATGATGGGGAGCCTGCTGCTAACCCTGGGCCGATAAGCATGGAACATTAATCTCAAGGGAATCCTGCAGCAGATCAGCACAGACATGTGAGGCACAGGCAGTTTGGTGCTTCTAGAATACAGTCTCAGTGTCTTCTTTATGCATCAAAGCCTTTGAGGGTTTCAGCCAGTCTTATCTCCCGTGTTTCTCCAAGTGGAACCTTTTCCCTGATACTGGACTGTCTTGCTAAATTCACTCTCCTTGCCTTTGCATATAAGATTCCCTTTGGCCAAATCCTGTTTATGCTTCAAGAACAGGTCAAACCTCGCCACCTCCACGAAGCCTTCCTGGTTTCCTCCAGCCTACAGGGATCTTTCTCTCCTTCTCAGAATTCTTAAAAGGTGTAAAGTTGCTTTCACTACTCGGTTTAATCATAGCTTCTCCAAGGAGAGTTATTTCAGAGACATCACCATGATACGCAGGCAGAGTGGATGCCTGACCAACATCTGGTGCGTGGTAACTTATGCAATCCTAAAGATCAAGCAGTCAGTGGTAAAAGAAGAAAAAGCTAAGCATGTAGAAATATGAGTGATTAATAATTAGTGCGCCCCACCCCCTTGCCACAAAGGGAGTGCTTTAGGAATGAGAGTGAGCAGTACAGTCAGTGGAAGCAAATACGGAATTGTGGCTCTCGGAGAGAAGGGAGGCTGCCCTTAATTAGCAGGTAGCTGGAAAAAGACAGTGGTGAGAGAGGCTGAGATGGGGAGCAGGCTGAGAAAGCTTCGCAGGAGGATACTGTGTGATGTTGGCAATTTCGAAATGTTATGTTTAGCAATGAATAATAGATGACTGATCTAGCAGGAAATGTAGGGCTGGCTCTTTAGGAAGGTAAGAATGGGCGTGCGAGATGATAAGGGAGTTAGTTAAGTGTGGGTAGCTGTATCGGAAGGCACGATGTCGCTTTGCTTACCAAATTGGATGCTGTCTTTGAGTATGAATGGATTTGCTCTGTGGTGTGCTGGAGTCTCAAACAGCTGCCTGCGTTGTTTACCTGTTCCACACACTTTCTTGCTGAAGTGTGGTGTGTCAGTGAAATACAGGCCATGGGTTCAAATCCTCACTCTACCACTTACCTGTTATGGTGCCTTAGGAGTGTTGTCTGTGCTTTAGTTTTTCTCATTTGTGAAGTTGAGTTAATAACAATCCCTTCCTTTCGGTGTTGTTGTGAGGATTAAATGAGGTATAATACACACACACACATACACACACACACACACATACACACACATATACATATACATATATATATACACATACACATATACACATACACATACATATATGTATATGTATATACATATACATATATATGTGTGTGTGTGTGTGTGTGTGTGTGTGTGTGTGTGTGTGTGTATATATATATTTATTTTGCATCCAGGAGAGTCTGGCATGTCATAAGAGCCAGCATAATGTTGGTTATGGTTACCGTTAGTGGCCGTGTCCTCGCCGACTTCGCGCGTCTTCAGGGCTTTGAGAGTGGCACTGACGAATGGGTGGGTGCCCCTCTCCGCAGAGGCAGTGAGCAGCCGTGGGCCAGTCTGTGCTTGTCTGCCCTCAAGACTTTGGGAACCCTGATGTTTCAAGTATTTGAGAAAATGTTTGCAATTTTCAAAAAGCGAATGCCAAGAGCTCTTTCCCGGGATTGTGGGTTCGAAGGCTGGGAGCTGTTGGTGTGACTGTCTGTAACCATGTGTCACAGGCGGGATGGGTGCCTGCTCCTGGAAACAGGTGGGGAGGTGGGGATTGTCGGCTGTCTCCAGGCAGAACCCTTAAGGGACACCGCGAGAGCATGATGTGGCAGATTTTCTGGGCCAAAGACAGGTGTCTGGGGTGATCACTGGACCTGTCCTGGGCGCAGAGGGCGTTTGCTGGAAGAATGGGAAGGTCCGCTGGGGCGTTAGCGCCAGCCATGTCTGTAGTCAGGTCAGCCTTGCTTCTCACCACGCGGGGGACTTTAGGAAGCCATTTAACTTCCCTGAGCCTTAGAACGCAGGAGGAAGCCATAAGATAACATACATAAAGCGTCTGGCACACGCCAAGACTGAGCAATGCTAATTCTCTGTTCCTTATCATTTATAAAATGTGGGTACTAAAAAAAATCTTGTGAGGCTTTCGTAATAATTATTGAGAATAGTTATTGTTTATTTATTTATAATTCATTCATTCAACAAATTTTTTTTTTTTTTAGTGTGAACCATCTGCCAGACAGTGTCTTAAACCCTTAGGGCATATCAGCAAATAAAATAGACAAAAGGTACCTGCCTTTCTGTAGTTTAAATTTTACGAGGGAAGATAGACAATAAACTGACATAGATGAATCAAGTTTCTAGTGTGTTAAAAGATTAAGTACTATGGGAAGAAAAAAATAGGATGAGGAGGCTTGGGAGTGTCTGGGGGTGGGAGGCAGTGTGCGTGTGAAATAAGATGGCCAGGACAGGCTTCATCGACAAGGTGGTGTTTGAGTTCAGACTTGAAGAAGATGAGGAACTTAATTATAATGATATTTAGGGAAGAGCATCCCATGCTGAAGGAAGTACAAACGCTGTGGGAATGCGCCTGGCTTGTTGCAGGAACAACATGGAGGCCGGCGTGGCTGGAACACAGTCAGCGGGGATTAGCGGGTGGTAACTCAGCGAAGTAACGGGGAACCAGGCGGGGGAAGGCCTTGCTGGCCAGTGGGAGGGCTTTGGCTTTTATGGTCAACGAAATGAGGCTGTTCTGCAGGATTGTGAGCACAGAGAGCAATGATGGCAGCTGCTTGCTTAAGAGAATCACCTACACGCTGGCGACTGTGTCCAGAATTGACTGTAGAGAAGCAAGGATGGAGATGGGGAGGCTGGCGAGAAGGTTGTTGCCGGGTAATGGATGACTGGCTGGAACCGGGATGATAGCAGTGACTGGTGAGAAGTGGCTGGATCTTCTTACATTCTTGTCAGTGGAGTCGGTGGCTGGATCTTCTTACATTCTTGTCAGTAGGGTCAGTGGGATTCACTGATGATCAAGTGTAGGGTATAAGGAAGACAGGTGTCAAGGACAGTCTGAGCACCGAGGAGGCTCGAGTTGCCATCAATTCAGAAGAATGTGGGGCAGGTTTGAGTGGGAATAATCAGGAGTTCACGTTTGATCATGTTGAATTTGAGCTGTCTATTAAATATTCAGGTGGAGAAGTCCTGTAGACGGTTGGTTACGAGAGAAGTTTGGGGGAGAGAGCTGGCTGAGATTTAAATGTAGGAGCTGGCAACGTACAGACGGTAATAATTAAAGCCATAACAATGGATGAGATCACCAAGAGAGTCAGCGTACACAGAGAAGAGGACCAAGGGCCACGTCTTAGGGCCTCCAACCTAAAGAAGTTGGGCAGAGGTGAGGAGCCAGCAAAGGAAGTCGAGGGGAAGTGATCCGTGAGTTAGAGGGAAAGCCAAGGGCGAGTGGTATGGAAGCCCAACAAAGGAAGTGTTTCAAGGAGGAGGGAGTGATCAGCTATGCCGACAATGTGCCGGGCCAAGTGGACTAATTATTTAATGTGTAAAAATTTACTCCAGAACTTAATAGCTTAAAACAGCAAACATTTATTATCTCACAAAGTTTCTAAGGGTCAGGAACCGGGGGAGCGGAGGTAGGGGGGTGCTTAGCTGGATGGTTCCCACCTGGAGCTCTTGCAAGGTCATAGCCAAGCTGTTAGCTGGGGCTGCAGTCATCTTGAGGCTCGACTAAGGCTGGAGCATCCTACACCAGGCCACCCTTGCAGTCCTTGGCGGTCCTCAGTTCCTCACCATGTGGGCTTTTGCACAGGCTGAGTGGCCTTGTGATATGGTAGCAGCTTCTCCCAGAGAAAGTGGTCCAAGAAGAAGAGAGAGCACGAGAGAGCACCCAAGATGGGTGTCGCTGTGTTTTATAGCCTATTTTTGGAAGTGTCATGCCATCTGGATGCTCTTGGTTACACAGACCAACCCGGGCACAGTGTGGGAGGAGACGACACAGGGCGTGAGTACCAGGAGGTGGGGGCATCTCGAAAGTTCGCTACCACATCAAGCGTGACAGGAATTGATCACTGGATGTAGCGTGGGGGTCATTGCTGCCCTTAACCAGAGCCGTGAAGAGAAATGTTTGATTCAAGTTGGTGCAAGAAAGGATGGAAGCAGAGGAACCGAGACAGTGAGTATACATAATTTGTTTAAAAGTTTGATGCAGAAGGGAGCAAAGAAATGGGGTGATAGCTGGTGAGGAAAGTGTTGTTTTCCTAAGACAAGAAAAATAATACAACGTTTGTATATTGATGGGAAAAGTCCACTAGGGAGTAAAAAGTGGATGGGAAAGAATCGCTAGAGCATTGTCCTTGAGTAAGAGAGAGGTGAGGCCTTGTGCCCACAAGGCTTGACTGTAGACAGGCATGCTGCGTTCACCCGTGGTTGGAGTCGGGAAGACCAGACTGTGAGGCAGTGGGCAGACCTGGTGATGGGGGTTTGTGAAGTTATCTTCCGATCATTCCATTTTTTTCATCCAAGTGGGAAGCAAGGTCAACTGGTGGGCTTGTTGGACAGCAAATATTTTTTTGAAAACTTGTGGCTTTGAGACCTTTGATGACTGTGATAGTGATGGGTAACTATGGCTGCAGTAAAGGCACCATCCCCACAATTCCTTTTGCTTTTAGTCAAAGAGTTGAACTTTTATTTTCATAACTTATCCAGATGGTGGGGCATCTGCAAAATCCTGGTACTCCCTGTGGAAGAGCATAGGAACAGATCTATTTAACCCAAAATAAATACTTTATGCAAAAACAGATAAAATCACCTACCACGTCCTCGCACAGACAAGAGGTAACAGATCTCAAGAGTTTAAGGAAAAAAAAAATACAGGAGAGAAATTTTAATACTGAGAAATTCTTTTCTTTAGCTAAGTTTCCATCTGGGAATTGGGAGGAGATTGGAATCTCTTAGTTCGGGAGCGGGACACATCCGCTCAGCCTGCAGAGGGTTCCTGGTTTACAAAGCTCTGCCGTCGCCCTGGGGAAGGGAATGGCTGGGACCGGCGAGCAGTCCGGAGGCTGGAAGGCAGTAGGCTTTCTGTCCCCAGGTGAGGGAACTATAGAGCTGACCAAACAGACTGCCCAGGGCGGAGACCTGTGGGAGCTCTCAGAATGTCTCTGGAAGAAGCCAGCGTACCAGCCCCATCCCTGTGTCTCCCCAGCTCCCGGCAGGCCTTTCAGTATTGAATCCTCTCCTCTTACTAGATCTCACTGGAGTAAATAGTGATTAGGACTGTGCCCTGGACCCCTAAGCAGTCCAGCCTCCTGCCTGGGCGAGGTGACAGTCTCCTGCACCCCCAGGAAGACTCTAGGCAGAGGGAGGGCAGGGAGAAACTTTCGAATGGGCCACATCTGTGATGCTTAGCATTTAGCGTCAGACAGAACCCAGCATCTTTCCCTCTGCATTCTCCCCGTCCTCCCCTCCCCCCTGCCTGGCTCTGTAGCCCTCAGACCTCAGGTACAGGCCTCAGCACAGGTCAACACTTGCTGTCTTGTTCTGTAGGCAGTTCCCAAGGGCACCCTCCTGCTTCTCAAAAAGGCTTTGCCCCATTGGCTAGGGCACAATGCAACCCTGGAGATCCGGATGCTCTCCTAGCAACCATGCCAGAGCTGGTGGCCACCTCATTTTTGCAGAGACAGATACTCCAGGAACAGGAACAAATCAATTAGCCAGCCTGACACTAATGTGCTAATGTCACCTTGTCAAGCTGGTGCTTGGCTCGGGGAAGCCACCCCTTCCTCCTGTCCTTGCTCTGGCACTCAGTTTTCCATTGTTGCTTCAATCCCAAGCTTTTGGGGGCCCCATAGGCCACAGGATTCCTGCGGTGGGCTGACGCTTGACCTCTGTCAGTTGTAAAAAAAAAAAAACTGCTGCCATCTCAATGTCGGTGATGACTGGGCCCTGCCCGGATGCTTTGGCTGGGGGCGGGGTGGCCTCATCCCCATTCCTTGTGCAGTCTCCGGAGTGTGAAGAACAGCTGTTCTCTTCCCCCCTATCTCCTGGAAAATAGGAAAAAGATGTGATAAAACTTTAAATTAGATTATTATCATAACAACACAACTCCATAAGCTTCATAGCTTAAAAAGTGTTTTTTTTTTGCACTCTGTTTAATCCTCATAATAAATCTACTGGAGGCCAGGACAATTATGTCCATTTTATAGGTAAGTAAATGGAGGCCCAGAGACTTACTCAAGGATAGTAAACTGGTAAATGACAGGACTAGGGATGGAGGAAGGGGCAGAAGGGCCAGAGCAAAGGTGACACTGCAGAGGGGTCCTCCGGGCAGCTGGAGCGGGGTGTGAAGACTGCTCCCCCACCTCGGGCCTCGCTGAGGGAGACCTGGTCCCACGGAGCGCCAGCACCTCTCTGCCTCCCCCGCTCCCAACCCGCGCCACCTCTAACCAGGACAGCTTCCCATTCTGCCGCGTTTTCAGGGCAGATGTCCGAGCAGTGCTGCTGCACCTGCTCTCGTGTCACTTGCCACAGACTTTCACTCATCAGGCAAAAGCAAGCGCCTCTGTCAAGTGTGAAGCTGCAGGCCTGGGACGTGATTCCCGCCCTGACCCGCTACCCGTTTGGAATTTTTAAGTTCCTCCCATCCCATGTGGTTAGTTTCGGTCTCTGAGTTTGTAGGGCCCGCCTTGCAGGCCTCCCCTGAGCTTGTCAGGTTTAGTATGGGGTTCCTTTTTCGTCTGCAGCCCCATTTCTAAAAATTGGTCGTTCTGACTGACCAAAGTGCAAAAAGGTATGGAGAACCACCTAGAAACAGAACTCACTTCTTCCCTTGCAGATGGTCCTGCTATGTAGACTGTCACTCCAGAAATCTGTCTACACAGCCATGATATAAACCCTAGGGAGAGTCGTCTCCTCTTCAGACCCTGGTCCCCCAGTGAGTCCCCTCACCCCACCTCCCAAATCCCTTAAAGGTTCGTCCTAGTACTGTGACCTTCCTGCCCTTCTTCTGGAGTTGTGGGAGTTGACATTTCCTGAAATAACCTGACTCGAAAAGTAAGGGCTTGCAGGAAAGTTACAATTAGCTTTTCACTGGGAAGAAAGCTCAAAGAGATTTTTTTTTTTCTTTTTAAAAGAAAAGTGGCAGAAGAAGAAAAAGGAGCAACTGAAAAATCTTGTGGTCTTCTGAGGCAGTTGAGAAAACACTGAATTATTTCAGTGGAATGTGTTTTTTTTGTTGTTGTTTGTTTGTTTGTTTGGTCCCTCCTCTTCCTCCCTGCCACAGGAGACACATTGATTTTTGGCTTCTCATCATTGTTTTACTCTGATTACATCCTCTTTTTCTAGCCTGTCAGCAGTGGGCAGAGGCGAATGAATTACTTTTCCTCACAGTCCACTGATTTCTGTGTTGACACACATCGATTTCAGCTCAGAATGAGAAAGACTGTCCTAATGAGTGATCCAAAGCTGGAATCACTGCCTTGGGGGCAGTGAGCTCCCGGTCACTGGAGATGTTCAAACAGAGGCTGACTGTGCAGGGGGTGTTTACAGCTGACCCGATCAGTGATCAATGATCAATGACTGGGAGGACAGGTCATGTAATCTGTAGTGTCTTCATTAAAACCTTGGATGACTTGCTCAGTCACTTTAGGAGGAGTTTACCTGTCAATCACAGCAGTGTTTCCCACAAGGTGCTATCCTAGATTATTTGTATTGGTAGGGAATTTATTATTGGAAACAGGAAAAATGTGAAGCAGCAACAAGACACCACTACCCACTCATGAGAATGGCCAAAAATCAGCACTGACAGCACCAAATGCCGGTGAGGGTGGGAGCAACAGGAACTCTCACTCATGGCTGGGGGGAACGCAGAGTGGTGCAGCCGCTTTGGAAGGCAGTTTGGCAGTTTCTTAAAGAACTAAACATACTCTTACCATATGATCCAGCAGCCATGCTCTTTGGATCGACCCAAAGGAGTTGAAAATGCATGTCCGTACAAAAACCTGCACACAGATGTTTTTAGCAGCTTTATACATAACTGCCAAAATTCTATGCAAGATGTCCTTCAGTACATGGACAGGGGAATACATAAACTGTGGCACAACCAGACAATGCAATATTGCTCAGCTGAAAGGGAGTGAGCCATCAAGCCATGAAAAGACATGGTGGAATCATAAATGCGTATGACTGAGTGCAAGAAGCCGATCTGGGAAGGCTATATACTGTGTGATTTCAGCTATATGACATTCTGGAAAAGAGAAAACTGTGGATGTAATAAAGAGATTGGTGGCTGCCAGGAGCTGGGGGCAAGGAGGGATAACTAGGTGGAGCATCAGAGATTTTAAAAAAATTATTTATTTAAATTAATTTCAAGTATATAGTACATTGGTTACGATGCTATAATGGCAGACACGTTTTTACACATTTGTCCAGACCTATAGGATGCGGGACAGAGTAAACCCTATGTGAACGGTGGCCTTTGGGTGATAACGATGCGTCATGTAGTTTCATCAGTTGTAACGGATGCACCATGCTGGTGGTGGTGGTGGTGGTGGGGGGTGTTGACAGTGGGGGAGGATGTGCGTGTGTAGGAGCAGGAGGTGTACGGGAATTCTCTGTGCCTTCCTCTCAATTTTGCTTTGAACCTAAAACTGCTCTAAGAAATGAAGTCTTTAAAAAAAACTAAAAAAAAAAAACTAGTAAAAGTATAATTAGCACTTCAAATCATGATTTTTATGGATATCAATGTCTGGGATGAAGCTAAGACAATCAGTGCCATGGCAACCCGCATTGAGACTGCACAAGTTACAGGTGGGGTCCTAAGACATGACCTTGAACATTTAAAATCTTCTTTGCTGAACTACAGCCCTAACTGTTCCAAAGAATGAGTAGTATAGATGATCCAGGTAAATAACGTGGAATCCTGCCTGCTCTCCTCCTGTGCTATATCTCAGTCAGTACTCTTTTTCCATGATACGTCATGAAGGAAACTTGACTTTGCACAGCCTCAGAACTCAAGTTGTGAAAACGTAGCTTTCGTTACTTCCAGAACCTTGTTTGATTTCTGAGTTCCCAGCCACTTTAATGGAAAACAACTTGATCTTTTCAAATTCATATTTTCCCCCTTAGTTTTAGCCAGAGATTTTCTCGTTAATTCATACCCTGTCATTCTTTTGATTAAATATACAGTTAACTAGTATTCTGTCTCCTACCCACCTCCATCCTGAGAGCTTACATGGCGTGGCATTGAGGTGGGGCGTCTGGCTGCAGACTGGCTGTGACTGGGGGGGGTCAGTGTCCTCCCTGCATGTGGGTGCTGGTGTCTTCGCCCACTGCACTGGCCGCTGGCCCCTCTGTGTGCCCCGCCAGGCCTCTGGTCTCCTGTCTTTTCCTTGCTGGAAACTTGACACCCCTCTGGGACTGGGGCAAGGTCGCCCGCTCCTCTTCATAAGCTGGGGTGTGTGCTGAAGACGGGGCATCTTCAGGCATTCTCCTGTCCCTCTCGGGGGCGGCAGTAGTTGGCCACGGCTGTCACAGGCTCTCGCATGCTCTGCCTCCGCGTTTCCTCACGGCGTGTTCATCGGGGCACTTCGCGTGGGGCTCTCTGCCCGGGGGTCCAGGCAGGAAGCAGGTGTATTTACTGCTCTTTGCTACAGCAGATTCCAACTGGTCTCCTGGCCTCTTCCCCTGTAGTCTATTGTCAACAATGGCCAAGTGAGAGTAGTGTCATCATCACTGCGTAGAATGCTCCCGTGGCTTCCCATGTCACTCAGAGCGAACGACAAAGGCCCTCCGAGGTCAGCCTTCCACATTACGTCTCTGATGTCATCTCCTGCTGCTCCTGGTCTGGCCACAGTGGTCTTCTTGCCGCTCCTAGAACATGCGAGGCACGCTTTCCCACGAGGGCCTTGCGCTGCCTTTCCCATCGTCCCTGTCATCTGCATCGCTCACTCCTCCCCTTCGGTGTCACTTGCTCAATGAGGCCTACCCGGACCATGCTGTTCAAATGACAGCCCGTTCTAACTCCCATCCTCTCTGCCTGGCCGACTCTTAAAAAAAAAAAAAATGTTTGTTTATTGATGGGGGTGGCATTGGTTAATAAAATTATATAGGTTTCCAATGTACAACTCTGGAATCCCTCTTCTGTATATTGCATTGTGCGTTCACCACCCAAAGTCAAGTCTCCTTCCGTCACCATATATTTGGCCCCCCTTACTGGCCAACTCCGTATAGTTCTTAGCTTAAATATCCTGTCCTCCAAGCAGCCTCCCGCCCCAGCTCCCCAGTGTCCTCTCTGGACTCCCAAAGCACCAATTTTCTTCTCTCGTTTGATCACTTATCATGATGGTGTCACGTCAGAATCTGTTTATTGGTCTGTTTTTCGCCTTGTTGCCTAGCACAATGTTTGGCTTATAATAATAGGTACTCATTATACGTGTTGAATAAATAAATGATTGGATGAATGAGCGAATGACTCAGTCCACAAAAATAAAACAAAGGTTGTTGGAAAGATTAACTAGGAGGCTTATCAAGCCGTTAGTATGGTGTGCAGCTAAAAACAGGTAATTTACGCTTATAATTTATGACACAGGAGGGCTTCTTGCCACAGAGCTTCCATTAGCCTATAATTCAAGGAGTCCCGGCAAAAACGGCTCTGATGTTTATGTAGGAGAAGTGAGGCTGAAACACTGGGATAACGTGTGTGGGGTGCAAGGGGCGGCCCTGGAGTTACAGCATCGTCTTTCTTACCAGCAGAGGCCCCTCTTCTGTCTCGCCTCCCGTTCTCGCCGCCTGGAACAGCCCAGCTCCCTGGGACACGAGCACCTCTGCAGGTGCTAATGTGTTTAAGCGATGCTCATGTCACCTCTAAGAGCCTGCTGCTGGGAGAACCCCAGTGTGGTTGGGGAAAAGAAAGGATGAACTAACTATCTTGGAGCACGTGCACGATGGCTAGATGGTCCAGCCTTTCTGGTCCCCTCCAATTTCATATGATTGTATATTTTTTCTAACATAGAGGTAACTATAGGAGATGCTTCTTTTTGCAAATCAGAAAAGAATATTTTTTTCAGACCATTTGAATTTTTGGATTCATTAGTCAGGTTGCCTTAAGCACGGGGGATTTTCTCGTGGAAGGTGATGGTGAAGACAGTCGGGATGTTGGCAGTCGTTGAAGAGTGTATCAGGGCCGTGGCAGCTGCAGGGTGTGGGTACAGGGTGGTGGCAGAGAGCCCAGCAACCGGGAAAGGAGGTGGAAAGATCCCAAGACTCGTTTTGCCCATTTTCTCCTGGTTTCTTCCCAGAGCAGAGCCGTTGCTTGATTCTCATCAGGTGATAACAGAGGGCAGGTGGTGACCCGTTCCGTTTCCCACTCCTCTGGGCAGCCCCAGAGCCTGCCCTGTCATGGTCCTGCGTGGTGCTGCCTAGGAGGCTGGGGACTGCTGCGCCAAGCCAGGGGGAGTCCTCTCCCCCCCTATAGTGCTGCGCTCCTTAGAGAGTGCCTCTGACCACAGCTCGCTGCTTCTCACAGACCTGCGTAGATGCAGCCAGGCCTGGGGGAGGCGCCAGGCAGAACCTGCCACGAGCATCACGGCCTTATTACCCTCTGCGCACATGTGTCCCTGCGGTCACGGAAACATGCAGGTGCTCTTATACCCACGCGACAGGACTGTTCGCGGTCCCACCCGCCTTTGAAGTGCAGCTTCCCGGAGAGACACTGGGTGACGGATTAGATGCTGAAGTCAGATTCAGTGTTTGCAGCCCAGTGACCTTGGGTATGTTTCTGTTATTACGTGAGCATAATAATGACACTTGCCTTATAGGCTGCTTGGTAAACTTGGATCTCTGGCCCCGAGTAAGCGTTCAGTCAGTGGAAGTTATTACGACCGTCATTATTGTTGCATTGTCACTTTATTAGAGCTCAGTGCCGTGCCCTGGATGACAGCGTGACATCCAGAGTCAGACCCGAATTAGAGGCTCTACCACTTCACCACCGTGTGGCCTTGGGGAAACGACTTCATCCTTTTAAGCCTTAGTGTCCTCCTTTGTAAAACTGAGTTACTAATAATAGTTGTTTCATAAGGTTTTTCTCAAGAATTAAATGAAATATTAAAAGATCTATTGCACGAAAGACCCCTTCATACAGTATCTGGCATAAAATAAAAATTCGATAAGTATTAACTGTTATATTACTTGATGATGAGAATGACGGTGGTGGTGGCGTCTACTATGACCACTAAATCTTTTTCTACTTAATCGCAGTAAGTCCTTTTCCATATAATCCAATTGTCCCGTTCCCTTCCCCACCTAACCTTCCTGCTTTCTCAGTCGAATTTAACTTTGTTCATTTTGGGCTCCGTCGTCTTCCCGTTCTACCAAGGATTCTTCGAATTAGAATCCCAGTCTCAAGAAGTCTGTGCAGGACCAGTGTCTGTATAAAAGATGAGCTACAGCTGAGAAACACGTAGAGGAAGGTGTGTGAGGGACCTCGCTCGGCCGCGACCAAAGCAATTTGATGGTTTTGTAGGCTTGTGGGGCAATTAAATCTTATCACTGTGTGCATGGATATGGGGGCTCCTTCAGTTAGCACGCTCTGGGATGCAAGTGACAGAAAATGTCACTAGTAAATGGGCGTCACTCAGCCATCGGGAGTGCGCTGCCTCATACTGCTGGGGGCGTAGAGACGGCGGCCTCCAGGGCCACTGGCACACGGCAGCTCCACCCTCACGTGCTGTGAGTCCCTTCGCCTCACTTCCCTCCGCGTGGCAGCTTCATCCCCACTTGGCAGTGAGGTGGTGGCAGCAGTGCCACGGTGCCCATCTGTGCAGGACCATGTCCTGAGGGAATTCCCTTAAAAGTCCTCCTCACACGCTGGGACAGTTTTCCCAGAGGCCCCAGGAAGTGTTACAGCCTCATGCTTCAGTGGCCTTCAGTGGGCCACGTGCTGTTTTCCTCAGTGAATCCCTGGTAAAGGGATGGGGTCAGCGGGACTGGCTTAGTCCAGCAACAGCCCACCCTGGTCCGCGAGCCCGTTGCACAGGGCAGGGAGTGGAAGGGTCTTGAAGAAGCCACCGCAGTCGTTGCTACAAACTCTCTTTTTAGCTCATCGGGAGGTGCGGGCACTTTCAGTGTGGTTGTGGTTGTTGATCTAATGTTACGAGTGCTCTGTGTCAATATTGTGCAGCTCCAGGGGACGTCAGCCTGAGTCACACACCTGGATTGCCAGCACTGTGCAGCGTGCGTATCTACTGAGCAAAAAAAAAAAAAAAATTCCTTCGGTCATATTATCCCTGAAATTGCAAATTTTGTTTTCAAAGAATTCTTTGGCTTTAAAAGCAGGTTAATTATAATATCACTATTAGTAATTATGCGGTCAAGTATATAATAAATGACCAGGGAAAAAAAGCACAAAAATTAGCAGTGATTACTGATGCTTTGGAAGGGTTAGCCTGTCCATTTTCCATTTCCGGGAGCTCCCAAGTGTCCTGCTTGTTGGCAGGCTTCTTGGTCATGTCCCATGTGTCTGATCAGGGCTGAGAAGGTGGCTGGACCAAGGCTGGCTTCTGAGACAAGCCTGACATCTGGCCCTGCCCAGCAGGAGCGGCCAGCACACCACAGACAGATGGGGCAGGGCTCAGCATCGGGAAGGATGGCCACACCACAGGGCCTCACTGCTGGCTACAATGCAGGGCCCTCAAGGCCTGTGGGCTGGTCCTCCTTCCCTGGGGCCCCATCATGGAGACCTTGCATGCCAGGCTGGGGGCTTTGCACTTGTATGTGGCAGTTCAGACCGGCGCTCTCAGAGCAAACTGTGTTCCCCACCTAGAGCTGCAGAGTGAGGGGCTGGCCCTGGGCCAGTGCCTTTGAAAGCCTGCCCTAGTATTAGGGTCAAAGAAGGGGTTCCATCTGGCTGCACGATGTGCCCTCGCCACCCATGACCTCCTGCAGCAGCCCCTGGCTCCTCTCCTAAAGCCGATTTCCAAGGGAACTGACTCAAGTCGTCTTGGTTGGCGTGGGGGGAGGGGTGTCCTCAGGCGCTAGCTGCAGATTCCCAGAGCTCCTGAGACTGACACTTCTGAAGTGTCTGGACAGAAAAGAGGCTCTCGGAGATGTCTCTGCAGCACTGTGGGTTCAGCGGCCTGAGCCTGATGTCTGGACAGAACACGAGTGTCCTCCTGGACGTTCGTGGCCAGCGCGTCTCGGGGCCAGGCCAGCAACCGTGGTGTCTTTACTCTGCTTCTGCCAGGCCGAGGGGCTGTGGCATTTGTTTTCTCTCTGGCTCTCACCATGACTGATTCCCGGTGACTCCTCCCAGAGACGGAGGAATGACATTCTGTCCTTCGTTTTCTGCTACCCCTGAGATCCTCAGAAAATGTACACACCCCTTTTGATCTTTGTCCGTCTGGCTGTTTCTGTCTGGGTGCTTTAGGGAAGCAGAGCAACAGAAGCTACAAATCCTGGAAAAGTCGCAAACGCTCAAGGAATCTCCAGATACTCTTACAGAAGTCATTTTTGTCCTAGAGTAAAAAGTAACGGTGTTAAAGAATTAAAGGCACTGTGCTGGGCTTACCCCCTTGGGTTTCTTCCTGGACTCTGGCTGTGGTACCATGAGGGGCTGCCAGTGCCTCGCTCAGTCCCCGCCACACACAGAACAGGTGTGCAGCAAATGCCCGTTGGGTGGACCCCTCATCCTCTTCTGTGTCGGTTTCCGCACGGTGGTATTTTGAGGCCCCGCTCCCTGGTGAGAGCGTCTGATTTCCCTTCTGCAAGTCAGGCAGGTCCTGTGGCATTTGTGAGCAGCTTCTTAAAGCAGAATAGTAAAGGTGACTATTTAAGCAAATTGGAAAGTTATAAGCAAAAGCCCCTTAAAGCCACTTCCACCTGCTCAAGTGTTGTAAGGATTTCTGTAGAAGCCGACGCTTACAGAGACTCATTTATCACAACAGCAAAGCTGTGGAATGGGCAACTGTGGAGCCGCTTTCCTCCCCTCTACTCCTGCCCTGCTGGGTGTGTCTCCCCTCGCCCCTCCCTGAAATCCCTTAAGGCCCAAGGACACCCCTCCCCCATAAATACCATTGACTGCCTCCAGGGACTGGGGGCTAGGGTGACAGGGTGAATAAAGCAGACGTGGTCTCTGCCGCTTTGTAGTTTTGTAGCGTAAGGGCGTGTGTGAGGGCAGAGTCCCAGAGCCAAGGCCCACAGAGACGGGGCGTCTGTGACTGGAGCCTGCTCGGTCGCTGGGTAGGACCCACCGTTTTCCATTGCTGAGGTCCCGTTTTCCAAATCTCTGGGGTCCTTTGGCGAATTGGTAGTTGTATTGCAACATTTAGAGTTTCTCCCTGTTCTTATTCATAAAATATATCTGGTTATCTCTGTGCACATTATGACATGGCTAGTTTTCAGCAATTAATGCACCAGTAGGTTGGCCAGTATTCGATGTATTCGACATATTTATAAGTATTGGCCTTAGTATTTTGTGACTGTGTCACGATACAGAGAGTAGCAGTGTCACAGAGGCTGCTCGTGCTCATCTCTCCTTGTCTTCCTTCACCCGCAGGGGGCTACATTTCCACTCTCCTTCAGTTAGTTAAGCAGGACCTGCCGACAGAGGTCTGGCTAAAGAAATGTGGGAGAAGTGACATCCACCCCTTCTAGGTCTGCCTTCTGCACCGCCTGCAAGATCTGCCAGCTCTTTTCTTGTCTCTGGGCTGGAGAGCAAAGTCGAGTGAGAACCGTGGGGCTCTTGGGGCCAGTGCTGGCTGCCTGCTATTGGAGATGACGTTTTATTTGTTTCTGTGTTGTCCGTGGCTACTTGTGCCCTACAAAGGCAGAGTTGAGTACAGTTGAGCCCTGTCATTCATGGCTTTGCTTTCCATGGTTTCAGTTACCTGTGTTCGACCACAGTCCGAGGATAGTAAATGGAAAATTCCAGAAATAAACCATTTGTTATT
This sequence comes from Macroglossus sobrinus, assembly GCA_004027375.1. NCBI lineage: Eukaryota > Metazoa > Chordata > Mammalia > Chiroptera > Pteropodidae > Macroglossus > Macroglossus sobrinus. The sequence continues at coordinate 179,253 of PVKZ01002328.1, read as the reverse complement.
TTTAAATCATGCACTGCTCTGAGTGGCATGATGAGATCCTGCTAGGCATGCAAATCATCTTTTGCCTCCAACGTGTAGGCTCTTAACCTCTACTCGTTCTCCCATGTTTACATAACTTACAGTGTCCGGGTCCTTCCCAGATGCCGTCTTATCTGATTCTCACCGCAGATTGCATAGAACATGCTATGTTACTAGAGGTCACCAGACTAGCAGAACTGTGCTCCGACCCCTGAGATCCCAACACCAGATCAGGGGCCCCTTCCGCTCCCCAGAGGGACCTCACATTTCACGTTCCACATTGGAGGTGGACTGGCTCCCCTGGGCCCCTCGGATCGCTGTCGCCATCTGGAGAGGAATGTGGGATGGGCAAAGACAGGCACCGGTGTGTGTGGGGTGCGGGGGCGGGGCACAGAGTTCTGCAGGGAGTGGGGGCGGGTCCAGTAACTCATCCTGGATGTTTCTGGTAACTTCATTTCAGGATCTAGACTGAAAATGGCTAAGAGGGGCACCGTCCTAGGGGCTTTTAACATCCTAATTCAGTCGGACACTTCTCACCAGCTAAGCACCACCTCTCAGGACCACATGCTGCTTTGAGGACAGTGTTTCTTAAGATGGGAGCGGGTGCTCAGGAAACATGTAGATCCCTGTGCCCACCCAGGAGCTATGCATGGATGACCCCGCTCATGGTCATCCCCTGCCTTCCCTTTTGCCGGGCAGGAAGCCCAATAAGTAGGTCAGTTCTCGTCTTTAGAGAAGCATTTGTAGACAGCGTCTCAGCTGTGTGGTATCATCATATCTGAAATATTGCTTCCCGTTTCTGATTTTCTCTTTCTAACAGTTGAGAACTGGGACCCTTCTGCCTTCTTCCTGCCCGGGGCAGACAGAGGGAACAGAGCCAGGATAGCTCAGGGCCATCTTTGGGACACTTGTGTGCCCACCACGCATCCTTTAGTGACCACTGGTCCCATTTCTGTACACATTCCCCCAGCCTGTGCCACTTGGTGGTAGACGCAGTGGAGACTTCGTCTTCCTTCCTGAATCCAAAAGTCTCCGCGTGTGAAGACAGTACGTTCACAAGAGCACAAGCTTCGCTGGCTCCTTGGTCTCTCCATTCCTCATTGGTGGCTGGAGGATGCGTATTTTCTGGAGGAATCAGAGAGTGAGCAGCAGAGGGGTGGGTGTGGGATGGGCATGAACCCAGGGAGGGGAGGTCACCTGTCCTTGACAGGGCCGACTCACCTGCTGGGCCTGGGAAGCACAGACTGGCCAGGGGGGTGCATGGACCACTACGTCTAAAGCTATCGTCATTCATCAGAACTAGATGAATGAAAATGAAGAAAACTCCTGATAGGGTATCAAGGGAAAGATGGTGAAAAGGCACAAGTCTTCCTTTGTGGAAGGATGAGGGAGGAGAAGGTTTAGAGGAAGGAAGGAGTATATCACTACTGGCTCAAGGTGCTCGGGGTGGGGGTGGCAGAGGAGGGTCCTTCCCCTGCTCCCCTCGGAGCTCTGACAAGCAAGGGAGGAGAGTTGATGGAGCCGCTGGGATGCCAGTGTGTCACTGAGCCCTCTTTCTCCTGGGACCCCCATCATTTAAAATCCCATCCCCTGCCCATCAGCTAAATGTAGCAGAAAGAATCAGAAGAGAGGTGGGTGGAAAGCGAAGGTCAGAGGAGCAGGACAGTTCCACGGAGACGTCCATGAGCTCGCGGGCCAGGGTCCCGGAGCCGTGGGGCCTGTTTCCTCCATTAGGGACCGGGCGTCGAGGCTGCAGCAGCGAACGTGCACTCCGGAAGCTTCTCACTCAGTGTGCACACCCTGGATTCTGTTTTGTGGATCTTCATTCCCTCCTTTTGCCTGGTGCTCTGTAGTTCCTGCTCCCGTGGGCACAGGCTGAGTGACAGTGATGGAGTCAGAGAGACAGAGTTGAAAGGGCAGAGTTGAAAGGGCAAAGTGTACAAAAGTTCACAAGTTAAGTTCTTTCAGAACGTGGTCTCACACACATTCGTTTCCATGTTGTCTGGTTGCTTTCATGCTACAACAGCAGAATTTAGGTTGTGGCGACAGAAACTGCATGGCCTGTAAAGTCTAAAAGATTTGCTCTCTGGTCCCTCACGGAAAGATTTCGACAGTCTCTCTAGATCTCAGTTCCTGGATCTAGAGATCTTGTCCTGGCATCTAAATGCTTAGTCCTGAAGTGTCACACATCACTCTACCCACCCCCAACTCACTGGCCAGAACAATCACATGACCCAGCCCAGCCACAGGGGACCAGGAAGTACATCCTCCCATGTGCCCAGGAGGAGAATAAACAGAACTTGTGGCACACAGCACTGATGAGCACCGCAATAACGGGCCACGTGTTGGCCTCAGTACTGGGCGCTGGATGTAGAAAGATAAGACCGAGTCCCCGATCTCAGGGACCTCGGGCGGGGCCAGAACTTGGGAGCTGGTAGAAAGACCGAGGATAGAGTAGATCCCAGTGTCCCTTGCAGTCCACAGAGCCTCGTCTGAGCTGCCTGAGATGGAAGACGTTCTCTCTGCTTGACGATAGCCAGACCCGGGGACTGGCCGGCTTGGCAGGCGGTGGGGGCGACAGATTTCCCTGATGAACATTTATGTCAATAATAGAAGGGTTGTTTAACAGGGATTCTTAAAGGAAAGATGAGATAATTTCATGTTTTGATATTCGTAAAATTGATTCCGTTGAAACGGGAGCTCTGCAGTGCATATTATTGCTGCTATAATTTTGGCAGAGATGTAATTCAGATTGGCACAGTGTCTGAGAAGGGGAAATCCAGACAGAGAAGAGGGGTAGGGTGGGCCAGGGAGCGGAGGGGAGGGGTCTGGTCCGGGGGCCTGGCCAGAGCTGCGAGTGCGGCCCGGGAGCCTCGGTGGGTCGTGGAGGGGAGGCCGCAGGCGGCAGATCCCGAGCCCGCTCGAGTTTCCGGTGGCGCTGAAGCCCGCGGAGCCAGTGGGAGCCACCCAGGGAGGGGAGCGTGCATGTGTGTGGTGAGGGAGAGACATTTAAACATTGTAGGAATGGAGGATAAATTTAAAACACATCAAGCGCAGCTGAGACAGAATGACAGTGTGAGGAACATGAATCACTCTTTCTAGGGACCCACCCAACTGCTCGCAGGATTCGAAATGCATTTTCTCCTTCATTTCTCCTCCCGGTCAAGTTCGTCCTGGACCCTTTCCTTCCTTCCCTTTGCTCCCCTGACACAGACTTAGTGGCCAGATGTCTTGCGCTGACCAGCACGTCCCCACGGAGGGAGCGCCAGCAGGAAGGGCAGGGTTGGGGTGTGGGGGGCAGCGTTCTGGGAGGACCCCCGCCCTGGGGGCCCAGCTCAGCCCCCAGTGCAGGGCGGGTGCTCACAGAGGTTGCGTGGTTTGGCTGCCCGGGCTCTTCTGAGCCTGTAGAGCACATGGCACTTCTCAGAGCCAAGGGGCACGTGTGCCAGTGTAGTCACCAGGGCGCGGGTTGGGACGCGGGCGGGGAGGAGACTGGGATTTGCGTGTTGGAATCTTGGCTGGGAAGCAGACATAAGCGGATATCTTGCAAAGGTGGTAAGTTCAAGTCCTCTCGTGCCGGAAGGACTGTCCCCGACCTCAGGCTTGCTGTGGGAACTCCTTCTGAACCTTTGGGTTCTCTACACCCTCTCTGCACACACTCTTCTCTCTGCCTGTAACCCTCACCCGTCCCCCATCCGCAAGCTGTTTAAACCGAGCCTAGCGTCATTGCCTCCACCGAGCCCTCCGGCCACCCCCAGGTGGGTCGAGGTGCCCCTGTGAGCTCATGCAGCAGCAGGCCTGCCTCTGTCATGGCGTGCCATTGGACTAACCCCGCTCACCTTGCCCTGCCCAGCGCCTGGTCCAGGACTCAGGAGCCGCTGCCCGTGGCTGGTCCTGGGAACAGCGTGTGAGGATTAGGGCAGTGAGGTGGGGTGGGGACTTGCAGGGGGGCTGGGACCCTGGGGAGAAGGTGAGAAGGGTTCTTTCACCACAAGTGGGAGAGGAGCGCCACCTAGCTGACCGCGGTGGGCAGGGGACATCTTCAGTCCTCTCTCCCGAGACTGGCACCTGAGACGTTTATTTATCACTGTTGCATATAATTATTTTTTTTTAACCTCTGTCTTTACCACTAGACTGTGAAGTTCAAGGGGGCAAATATCAAGTAGACTTGCTTCAGTTCTGGGCACCCAGCATCTGGCACCCAGCCTGGACCACAGGTCCACGGTCCTTTATGGGGTTACTCCTGCGTGCCAGGATCTGGGCCAGGCCTGGGACTCAGCACGGAGCAAGCCTGCAGCCTTGCCCTGAGGCCCGTGTCATTAACGTGTCTTCTTTATCTCCAACCCCTCTTCCCCTGTCCTCCCCTCCCACCCCTGACCCTCCCCCGTGCAGAGCAATGTTCTGTGATGGTGCCCGAGATGCGTGGACTGAGCCCAGGCCGCAGGCCGCCGGAGCCCGCCCCCTGCCCGGCCGCGGGTTGGAGCCCTGAGCCGGGGCCCGCGGGCCGCCGCCGCCACGTGCTGGCGCTGCCGGAGGAGGAGGCATGGCGGCCGCAGCAGTGCGCCCTGCTGGAGGCCGACGCCTCGGAGGAGGCGGGCATGCTGCCGGCCTCCCCGCGCAGCGCCGCCTCTGGCTTCGACAACTTCTTCCCGGTGCAGGAGGGCGAGGGCGCCGGCTGGGAGGGCGGCGCCAGCCCCTTCCTCCCCGTCAGCCCCGACGTGATGAAGCGGCGGCGCGGCGGCCTCATCGAGCAGCGCGACATCATCAAGGCCCACGAGGCGCACAAGATGCAGAGCACCCCGCAGGCCCGGCGCAAGGAGTGGGAGTGAGTACTGCGGCTGTGTGGGGGCGGGAGGGGGGGGGCGGGCGAGGCCCCGCCGGGAGCCCGGGTTCGGGGTCCCCTGTGAAACGGGGCACCCAGCAGCACAGACTCATAAGTTCCTCAAGAGGGGCTTGATCTTGAGTGAGGTCTCTGTGGTCAGCCCCAGCTGCAGGCTGCTCTGAACCTCTCCGGTGTCTACAGCTGTCAAATGGGAGTGAATCAGGCTGGGCCCCCCCCTCCCCAAATGCACCGAGTTTACTAAGCCCGTGGAGGAGGAACTGGGGTCTCTCTCACTCTGACTTCCCTGGAAAGACGCGCTCTATAAAACCTGGGAGACGCCACCACAGAGTGAATCCTCTGTCTCATCTTTCCGTCTGGAACTGTGGCTGACCCTGCTCTTTCTAGTACCGTCCTTGGGGGAATGATTGCATTTTCCGGCAAGTCTTCTTCAGTGGATGGAAAAGACTGACCGAGATCTGTGGCCGTCCCCTGTGACTTTATCTCCGATCTTTTGGTGTAGCCGGAAAGGATTTGTGTCCTGTCTTAGGGTGTCCTTGCCCTGATCTGTGCCTGTTGAGAATCTGGGCTTCTGTGTCTAGGAGGAACAGGAAGGGAGTATTTGATTTAAATCTCCGTGGCGCTAGGTTTATCCCCCACCCGAGGACTGTCCGTCCTTTGGGTCCCAGAGTTTATTCTGTATGTTTGCTTGTCCTGGTCTGAATATGTTTATCAACTCTTGTTTTCGATCATCCATCAAGTGAAAAGACACTAGCTAGGTGGTCACGGTAGACACCACCTGCCTGGTGTCAGTCGGTAGTGCAAAGGGGGGTAGCTTAATGGATCTCTGGGGGTCTTTTCCCACGGGTGTTAATCTGTTAGCAGATTCATTAATTCAGTGAGCCTTGATGCGTGCTGGAATATTGGGATTCAGAGAGGCGCTGGGCACCCAGCTCTCAACAAACCTCTTCTCCTCAATCACTTCCCAGCGCTGTTAGTCTTTGAACCTTACTAGCTCCGAGTGCCAGCAATGTCCTCAGCACGTTGCAATAGTTGCTCACCTTGATCCTCACCATTACTATGGAGCAGGATAATGAAATCCACGTGGAACCAGGGAAGCACAGAGAAGTTAATTGACCTTCCCAGGGTTACTCCAATAATTACTGCATTGTTCCTGTTGTTATTCATGGATGGAACCCTGGCAGTCTTTTCTAGAAGCTCTGCTTTGGACCGGTGGTGGAGGGCCTTTTGTTCTAGTCCCACGGGATTTGACTTCTTATCTCAACCACCTACTGAGATGCCATTGCGAAAGCACTGGCCGGGGGTCTCGTTCTCAGTATGAGAATGACTTTGCAGTATGACCTTGGGAAAGTCACCTCGTGGTGGCTTTGAAAACAAGTAGGAGGAGGTAGATGGCCATTTGAACACTGTGCAGCTCTGATAGTTGGCGTGTCTTCATATTCAGAAGTACTATATTTTTATGCATCGCTACCTTGTCTTCCTAAGGAAACTAATATGCTGAGAGCAGAGACTATCCTGCACATTCTTCCTGTCACTTGTGTCTGTCAAGTGGCCTAACTCAAGAATTCCTCCAGTATTCACTGGAAAACTCGCTTCACCATGACTAGTGATGTGTACGTAACCCTTATGTCTTTCTCTAAGTTAAAATTTAGCTGGCTGCAGGGTATCTAGGTCTAGTGCCAGCCACCTACTTGGGGCAGTGACGGGGATGGTCTGAGACTGCTTTCACCTGGGCAGGGCCACAAGGGGCTGGCGCAGGGTCATCATGCCGGTGGCCTGGGGGCGTGCCAGCCTTCCTGACCCTAGCGTGGAGGAGGAGCCTGCACAGGTGTTGGGAGGGCGTGGCCAGGGAGGTCCGAGGAGAGCCAGAGAGAAGGGGGACTGAGACGGGGAAGGAAGCAGGTGTTCACCACAGTCACCATCCCGTCCGTGTGAGGTGTTGCCCAGAGCTCATGAGGATGGGGAAGGAACTGCCGGCTCTGGCAGCTCGGAGGGGACCTTGGTGGGAGCAGGGCCTTGTCCCTCACTGCTCCCTGTGCCAGGGGTGCTCTTTCCTGTAGGTCCTCATGGCTCCTCCCTCCCTTCACATATGTCTCTGCTCGGAGAGACCACCCTGATCACACGACGAGCACAGCAACTCCCCTCATTGTCACCCCGTTTCTCTCTTTAATTCGATTTGTTATTCATTACAGCTCTTACTATTATTTCCCCAGCACACATGCATGCATACAAACACGCACAGCCACACACACACACACACGTGTATGTTGTGTGCGTGTTTGTCTGTCGTCCAGTACTGAAATGCACCCTTCTTGAAAGCAGGGACTTTCTCTTATCCTGAGTACGGAACAACCTCGTGTGTAGCTGGCTCACCGTGAGTGTTTGTTGGACGGATGAGGAGATAAATGCCCTGAGGGGCGTCGATACTGTTGTCAGTTGCTCGTTTCCAGGGGAAGAGGCGGCAGGTTTCCTGGGTCAGCTGTGTGGCTGTGCAGGCCGCTGACTGCACGAGGCCCTCCGCTGAATAGTCAGCGGAGGAAGTGGAGGGTCTGCCTTCTGCCTTTTGTCTCTTGCCTTTTGGTTTCTCCGACTTACGTTCTGTAGACAGCACGTCCTGGAGTAGGACAGGGCCACCGGCCCTTCCTCGGCAGGCGTGGGCAGCCCGCTGGCTCCCTGCCCCTCCCTCAGCTGCAGCCCCCGACCCCGATGCCCCGGCCACGGCCCACACAGCCCAGAGCCCACGGCACACCAGCCGGCTTGACAAATCCTGCCTCCTTGGCACTGACTCAGGATTCTGGTGCTGCACGAAGCAGACTAGAAGCCAGCCTGGGAGGTCTCCAGCATTTTCTGCCTTTGGCTGGGTGAGCCACATGCTGGTGGTGGGCGGGGAGTGGAGGTGAGGGGGTGGGAGGAGGCCTCAAGAGAAGGGTCTTCATTTTCCTGTGGACAGACTGTAGGTAATTCTGATGAAGCAGAATGTGTGTGTGTGTGTGTGTGTGTGTGTGTGTGTGTGTGTGTGTATTATTTCCCAAAGAACCTACTAAATGTTTTCCTCAGGCCCAGTGATGGGGTTTAAAGCCCGCTCAGTCAACACTGAGTATTCCTTGCGTACTACGTTTTGTAGCTTTAGTGAGTGGTTGTGATTCTTCCAGTTTACACAATGTTTTCATACGTACTATCTAATCCTTACAATGACCCTATGAACAAGCCATTATTATTCCTAATTTACAGAAGAGAAAAATCGGCCCCAAAGTTAGAGATGGTGCTTGGTCCAAAAATCCACGTCCTCAAAGGGGGTGTCACCATTTCTGAGCACTGGCTATGTGCTAGGAGCTTCGCATGTGTCATTTACCCTAATGGATAGTAGAAAGAACAGAAACGCTTCGTAGGAGACCGTTACTGCGTATGGGTTTGGAAGAAAGGGAGTTGTGTGTAACTTGAGTCTGCGTAGGTTGCTACAACTTCCTCTATTAAGAGGGAAGCAGTGTTTCCGAAATCCTAGTACCGATCACACTGTATTGATTGCCTATGGGCACGTCTGTATCCCCCTCCCAGACTGGAAAGCGGAGAAATCTGTCTGCTCCCCGTTGTGTCTCTGTCACAACATTGCCCGGCACGTAGGAGATAGACACTTAATAGATATTTGCAAAATAATAATAATAAAAAAAACCCTGAATCACACACTGGGAGACTCGGGCTTGATGAAGTAGCGTTTGTTGTCCGGAGTCACCTGCCCAGTGAGCGTCCACACAAGGCCCTCTGACCTCAACACCTGTCTCATTCTACCGGGACTTTCTGCCCACGTTAGTGTCCTGTGTGGTGACTACACAGTAAATGACAGAACCTCGTTCATCCTAGTTGGGGCTGATTCCTGCAGTGCTACCTGTTACCTGTGGGACCTGGGGCAGGTTGTCACCTCTCCACGTGTTTGGAGCCAGGTGGGTTATGACTTACCTCGTAGGTCTGTTCTAAATCTTGGCCACATTTATGCAATCACATCTGCTAGCACAGGGTCTCAAAATGCTGGGGGAGCCTCCCGGTGATTCTGGGCCCCTCCCCTGCCTGCATAGTCTCCCTGGGTGACCTCAACCAGGTTCGTGTATCTGCAGGTGACCTCCAAACACAGATTTCCTAAGACCTCTTGACTCTTGTAGCCAGATGCCAGCCTGGCGTCTTCACACTGTGGTCCAGTCAGCATCTAAAACTAAGGCTAAAGCAAAACTCAGTCCTCTGCCGACCCACCCTTGTCCCCTCCGTCTTCCCACCTCAGGAAGCGGCTCCATCCTCTACCCAGTTGTTCAAGCCAGAGATTCTCATGATCCTTTGCTCCTCTCTTTCCTTCCCCCCACCTTCAGTCAGCTGGCAACACTGTCAGCACATCTCCCAAATATACCCCACGTCTGAACACTTCTCCATCCCTGCTGCTGCCAGTCTCTTCTAAGCTACTGCCACTTGGACCATTGCCATGGTCCCCCTGATTGCCCGCTCTCCTCACATCTTGGTTCCTGTGTAATCAGGAATGTGTCTATTCATACAAAAGACAGGGACATTTAAAAAAGGTTTAAGCCAAGTCGTGATCCTGTGACGTAGCTTCCTTTTGCACTCAGAGAAAAATTTGAGCTCCTTTCCCTGGCTTGAAAAGCCCACACCATCTGATCTTTGGGTGGTTCCCAGTGTCACTGCTGTGACTCTCCCTTGCTTCTTATACTTCCAACCACTGACCCTCTCTCAGGCCAGCCCCATGCCTGCTTATGTCTCTGTCCTGGCCCTTCCCTCAGCCTGGAAGTTCCTTTCTCCAGATTGGAACAGGGTTGCTCCATTCTTGTCATTTAGATCTCAGCTTACATGATACCACCTCAGAGAGGTTGCCCTTCACCACATAGTCTAAAATAGACACTTGGTAACTCTGGGTCACATCACCCTAGGCAGTGGACTGCCTCTCCCCACGAGAGTGGAAATGCCTCACGGCCTCGTCCAGTCCACAGCCCCAGTGCTGGGAGCAACGCCTGACATCTAGGCGCTCTTGAAGATTTCTGAATGAATGAATGAATAAATGAATGGATGAATGAATATGAATGAATGCTCAATAAACAGTTGGTATATGGTTATGATTATGATCTAGATGCTCACCCAGCCTCTGAGAGCCCCGGACGTATTGTCAAGTGTAGTTCAGGGAGCTCGGGATACCAAAGGCTCTAGGTCTGGACCAGGGTCAGCCACCAGGGCGTGTGGCCTCGCAGGCTGTGAAAACCCGGGCTGGTTAAGTTGCAGGCTGTTTGGGCACCGTCCTGCTTCACACCTTTGTTTGATCACCACTAACGCATGTATTATTTGACCTTAGGAAAAACATTTATCCTTTCTGGTCTCATCGTCCTCCTTTGGGAGATTGTGGATGAGGACAGTGACCTCTTGAACTACCGTAGAGAGCTTGTAAAGTACTTACTTAGTCCAGTGTTTGGTTGTTTTCCCCTAACGTCTGCTTCTTCACCCGGGGACCCTGTCACTCGTCTCTCCCGTGAGCAGCGGGGCCTCGGCGGTGTGCCGAAGCCTGCGGCACAGCGGGCGCGGGCAGGGCTGCAGTCAGCCGCATGCGCCGGAGGCCCCAGCAGGTCTCAGGTGACTGACTAAGTGGGGACATGCGCAGTGCCCAGCACATGGTGGAGAGTCGGTTCATATCATCTGTTCTTGTCGTCACCACCTAGCCCAGCTGCCTCATGTACAGATGCTGAAACTGGGGTCCTGAGGGCTGGAGTGAGTGCCGGCGCCTCACATGGCCGGTTCTTCTGATGCACCGTCAGTGGACTGTGGGGAGTGAACAGGCTCCGGGGGGTCAGCCTCGTAAGCCCCGCCCACTCCTGTCAGAGGCTGTCTTGGGAGGTGGGGCTGGGGAGGCCACGCTGGGATGATGATAACTCAGACCTGCAACCAGCGTTCTCACGAGATTTCACACCGCACGCAGCAGCAGCAGTCATTTCTGCAGGGAAGCAAACCACACAGCCTTGACGCTTTCTGGCTGAATTGTAAGCGCCACTGGGCCGGTTTTTCTCTGAACTCTTCTAGAAAGGCAGCTAAGCCCTTGCCGATCTAGTCAGACTAAGTGGGGACATCATGCCACAGGCTGCCACTTGCTGGCAAGATGAGGCATCCTCTGGTTTAGTTCCTGGAATACTGGAACCTGTAGAAATGTCACAGCCAGAAAGGCTCCTGGGAGGAATTGGTTCAGTTCAATAGAAGTGCTTGGTTGAATGAGCTGATATTTTAATACGGTTTAATTGGGGTGCTCTTGGGAGGGGCAGGAACGCTCCCCACCACTACCTGCCGCTTTAGACAGGGCTAATGCAGTCGTTTCGTTGACTGGCGCCTAAGTTTGACTTAGGCACCTGAGTTTGCGGCCCCTGCAGAGTCCAACCCCTCTGCTCAAAGAGGAGGCGTTCCGGGCGCTTAGGTTGTAGTAGAACAGACGTGCAGAAACCTGAACATATGCAACGCAGACATCACGAGCCGTCACCGCGCTGTGTTATCACCAGCCAACAGCACGTTGGAGAGCCGAGCCAAGCAGGGACCTGGAGCATATGCCCTGCCTTCTTGGAATTCTGAGCAGAACAGGAAGCCACCGAGGATCCAGACAGTTGGGCACCCCCGGGAGCTGAGACAGTTCGGTGACTCCTAGAGATTTGCTTTACGATGGGCCCGTTGAGGGAACTTCAACCCGCGATCTTGAATTTCTTCACCTGTCCTCCAGAGATTTGAAAAAAGGGTATTTTCCTTTTTCCCCCTCCTTTAAGCCTTCTGGCGGTTCATTAAAAGCTTCCCAGGGAATAGGCCGGGGGATCTGCATGGCGGGGAGCGTGACGAGTGGGCTTCCTGGGCTGGTACCCAGCCCCTCCCCCACTGCCTGGTGACTCTCCCCGATTCTGCTCCTTCACAAAGCCCCTGGGGGCTCCTAGAGGAGGCAGAAGTGTTTTCACTCTCTCCAGAGCCCTTTGCCGGGAGCCAGGGCCCAGCAGGTTCCAGTCTCTCTCTTGTCCTGGTTCTCCAAGGCCGTGCCAGGAAGGAGGAGGTGGGGGAGAAAGGTTTGAGACTGCAGCCTGGCACTCAGCCCTGACAGGCTCTAGTGTCCAGTCTGTGTCTGCGCTTCCCTTCCCAGCACCGTCAGAGTCTTGTCCCTGTGTTGAGGGGCGAGTGAGCCAGCGTTTCCTCCTCCTCGCCCCGGCCACCTCCATTCTGCCAGCACTGGCCGTTCCTGGGTGTCTTCAGGAGAGACTGTTCAGCCTCCTGAACACCGCAGGCTGTGAAGCTGTTCTTCCCCTAAGCCACCTTTTGGAAGAAAATGGGGACGGTGGCGCCCTCTAGTGCCAGTTCCACAATTGGTCACACTTAACCCTTTTTTCCCTCAAGAAAATTTCTCCTGTTTTTTGATGCCTCCAAGTGGTCATGTGTGTGTACTGCAGCCGCTGAGTCTTAAATGGAAGTTTCCCACAGAGTGCTGTGTAGCTGGAACCGTTTGGAGCAGCCTCATGGTCACCCATCATGTCAAAGGTACCGACACAGAAGCCAGAGGGCAGAAGGGCCTTGCAGAGCTTAAAATTCAGCCAGAAAGCTTCAAAGCTGTGTGGTTTGTTTCTTTCCAGTCTCAATCTAGGGCTTCCCATCTCCCCCACCACCCTGCAGTACCTTCCCATCCTCAGAGAGCTCACCTGGACCCACGGCTGTGGCTGGGCCAGAGGTGTTTTCCTCTTGGATGTGACAGCATGGATGAAGAACATGTAGAAGTGGAAATACTCAGTGCTGAAGAACACACACACACACACACACACACACACGCACACACACACACATACGCACACGCACCAGCTACAGTATTCCAGGCACTGTAATAAAAAGGACCTTTAAAAACAGCTTCTAGCATAATTTTTCATTTGATACTCAGGTGAGACAGGGGGGTGTGGAGGAAGAAGTGCGTGCCCCGGCCCCACAGCCCAGAGCCATGACCTTCAGACTCTGCCGTTCTCCTGGCGCGGGCAGCACCGCCGAGGGGTTCCGCCGCCCGCTCCGGTTCCCCCTGCACCGTCCTCCTCCTCCCTCTGCGGTGGGCTCCTCTCACCGTCTTCCTCTTCCTCCTTCTACCTCCAGAGTCCAAACAGAGGAGAAATAAATAAATGCAAGGCCAGGGTCCCCGTTTGCCTTTTTCCTTTCCCTGGTACCTCTGTGCACTAAACACTCCTGTGCCGGCCACACTGCTCCTGTCAGAACGTCACTCAATGCCCACTGATCTCAGTGATGGGAAACCCGCACCCCGTCCCACATGTGTAGAGCATACAGGGAGGAGCTAGGTAAACGCCCTTCTGTTCTTAGAGCACAGAAATACTGAGTACGCGGGGACAGCGCTCTTTGGTGTGGGGCAGTGTTGGCTCGTCACACCTGGTTGGGGTATGCTGGGGTCAAGTCCATTTCATTCCTCCTCTCCCAGCTGTCATCCATCGCGGTTGCTCTCGTCCCCTTATTTCTTACTTAAGCTGGAAAAAAAAAATCTCGTGCCTTCTTTCCCTTCTGTCTGTCATGAAAATGGAATCATATTACACATAGAAGTCTGCATTTTGCTTTTCTTTCGCTCTTTAGAAATTGATACTGCATCACGGGCCTCTTTTCTTGGCAGTTTCTGGAAAGAAGGCCATGCCGTCTCTCTAATGCTGCGTAGTATTCCTTAGCGAGGCAAACTGCAGTGGATTCATGCAGCCGCTCGCACAGGAGCTTCTGGTGATGGCAGGCAGTGCTGCGGTGACCCTCCCGATGGGGCCTGTATGGTGTGAGCTCTCCTTTCTGTCTGAGAGTCCATGGAGGCAGACCATGGAGGGGCCTTGCCCGCACCGTGCCCGGGCCCTGAGCACCCAAGCCTCTCCCCGACACCTGCCCTCTCATCTCGGCCTCAAACTGAAATGTGAACTTTCGCAGCCTGTGTTCTCTCCCTGGCCCCGCAGGAGAGGCCCCATGAATTAATAATCCGCCAGCAGGAAACAGAGAGCTGGAGCCACTAATTGTCAGCCTTGCCTGGCCTCCCGCTCGCTAATTAGCTTGCCGACAGCTTCGGTTTTATCCAGAGGCAGGGTGAGGCTTCAGGGACGCTCGTGGCTCAGCCTGGGGCATCCGGCGCAGAGGGAGGACCCTGGCGCCTTCCCAGGTGGGGTGCGGGTGGCCTTGCAGGAGGCTTGCCAAACTTCCTTCGGGGAGCCCCGTGTGCCGCCTGGTAGGGGGCAGGTGACAGGCCAGGTCTGCCTAATCCCAAGGTGACAGGAGGGGAGTAGGAATGCAAGGTGGTGGGGGGTGGGGAGGAGTGTCCAGGTGGTCTGGTCCTGTGGCTCTTCTCCCGCCCAGGTGGCAGGTTTGTGATTCTGGTGCTGCTGCAGGTGGATGCCACTTGCCCAGCTGTGTTGGGTGTAGTTGTCGCAGGAAACAGCCTTCAAACCACAGGCCCCTTGCGGGGGACGTGGCCCAGGAACATTGCCTCTACATAAGTACTGTTCTAACTTCCTTCGTAACACATACGCCCCGAAGACGAGTAGCAGTAAATCTGGCACCGGCGCAGTGCCAGGCTGCTGTAGGGTTGCTCGGGAAATGCTTCCGTAAAGGAGACGGCCACCAAGAAGCTGTGTGACCCTGGCCAAGCCTCTCGACCTCTTTGGGCTCTGTTTGTAATGCGGGTTAGAGGCGCCCTCGGTTGCTGCCCAAGACAGTGTGGTCGGATGGTTAAGGGCACAGATGGTAGGGCCTGGCCGCCCGTTCCCAGTCCTAGCTCCCGCATCTGGGAGCTGGGTGGCTTTGGGGAAGTCACCGCACCTCTCTGGGCCTCTGTGCTCCCAACCCTTCCTTACACAGAGCTCATCTTGGTTTGACATTAAGGTGAACGCCAGTTTGATGAACATGATTTTCCCCCATCTTTGTAAGGTGTTTGACAGGTGGACTCCAGGTGAAATCTTCTAGCCACCTGGCTGGGACTCAGCCCTCTTCCTTCCCGATGCTCCCCACTCTCTATCTTCCCAAGTGGGCCATGTGGAGCAACTCTGGGGCCACGTAACCGAAGACAGAGCCGTATCGACTGGGCTGCGATGCAAACGCTGGTCTCCTCCCCCACGCGGCCCCGGCTCTGTCCTGTCCGTCTTCTGCCCTCCATGCCCGGGTCACCTGCCTTCCTCCTGTCCCGCTGCGGGAGGGTGAGGATGCTTCTTGCACACTGGCTCTGGGGAACAGACCCGGAGACGGGGATTTCCGTGCAGGAGGTTCCCTGTGGGGGCGGTGAGGCGCTCTTGGCATTGACACTTAGGGAGAGGAAGGGAAGGAAGCAAGTTTGGGTGGAAGGAGAAGATGGGCTGTGATGAGTCTCAGC
This sequence comes from Macroglossus sobrinus, assembly GCA_004027375.1. Lineage (NCBI taxonomy): Eukaryota > Metazoa > Chordata > Mammalia > Chiroptera > Pteropodidae > Macroglossus > Macroglossus sobrinus. Next base: position 164,014 of record PVKZ01002328.1, on the reverse strand, counting down.
AAAGACCTCAGGTGACCTCATGGTTGGGTCGGGGGCTCTGAAGCTTGAGTGGCCTTCTAGAATTGTCCTGAGTTGGAGCAAAGAAGCCAGGCCTTTCTGTTCCCTCAGTGACTTTCTGTTCCCTCAGTGATTGGGCGCAGACTGGCCCAGGAATGTGTCATGACCTTGGTCCAGGTGGCCAGCTTCAGCCAGGGCAATTTCTAAGGTGGCTGACAGCTTCGTACTGTGTGCCAACAGCATTCCCGCAGCTGGGGAATGAGACGGGCACGCCACCGAATCTACTCTGCTGCTTTAGGGGCCGCTGGCCTGCTGGCTCCTGCACCACAGAGGGCGGGCCTGTGCCCCCATCATCCCCCCAGCCCAGCCTTGCCTCTGAGCAGTCCCAGAGCTGGCAGAACCTTCTGGGACACCAGCCAGGACTTTCCCCACCCTGGGGCTGTCAGCTCCTCTGTTGTGGGCGCCTCCCTCTCTGCCCCACACTCTCTGCACACCTGGGGAGGCAGTTGGCACCTCTGGGTGGAGGGTCTGCGTCTTTCTTCCTTTGGCCCGTGAGGACGGCCACCTAGCGCCCGTGCTGGCAGGTTCCCCGTGGGGCTTTCTGGTGCCAGAGCTCAGTGGAAGCCAGAAGTCCTTGGGATTAGGCAGACCTGGCCTGTCACTCAGCAGCTTGGCGTATCTCCTTATCTTTTTAGCTTTGAGGACAGCAGTGTCAGGGTTGTTTCTGTCTGTCTCTTTACCTTACCAGCCAGCTTCGTACCTGCTTCTGCTGTCATGATGCGCTTACTGCGCTTCCTAATGTTTATCATTAGTCTTCGTCGGTTGGGGCTGCTGTCACGGTACCGCAGGCCGGGTGGCCCGTGAACAACAGGAATCTGTTCCTCATGGTTCCGGAGGCTGGAAGTCTGAGATCAGGGCCCAGCAGGGGCTCTGCTGTCCTGGTCCAGTCACCTCCCAGAGGCCCAGCTGCAGACACCACCATGTTGGGGTTAGGGCTGCAGCACGTGAGTTTTAGGGGAAGCCACACATTCAGTCCACTGCAGTCTTCTTCTCTGTCCTGCGTCCCCCAGGCTGTGGCTGGAAGCAGAACATCCATGTACACAGTGAACTACACAGTGGCCCAGCTGTCCCCATTCCCAGTTTGCTTGAACATGTGGGTGTCTGGACTCTAACTCTGAGAGGGTCACATTCAGTTACTCTTAGGCGGAGTTGTGGCATTGACATGTGTGCGTATGTTTGTATGTGTATTGATATATATTATATGCTTTCACAGCACCTCAGCTGTTGCTAAGGTGCAGCCAGGATTTGGAACCTTTGGCCTAGACCTGTGGCCACAGGGTGGACAGGTACCTGTGCCCAGCCTTTGTCAAGAGCGAGTCCCTCTGTCATCTTTCCTGGGACATGGCAGATTGTCTGAGGCTCTCCTGGTGACCTTGACCCCTTCTCTGAAGGTAGACTGTTCCTCTGGGCCTTTTAGAAGTCACTTAGAACTTCTCCGAGAAGTTCCGGATCTCTGTGCGATAAGGAGTCAGGGCTCACTAGGTGATCACTTGTGTCCCTTAGGCCGAGTCCTGGGGTCACGAGGCAGGTGAAGATGATCTGTATTTGAATCCAGTTTGAACTCAGCAATTCTTAGTCGTTTGCTCCTGGATAAATTACTTAGCCTTCCCGAACCTCATTTTCCCCCTCGTAGGACAATATATGCCTTACAGTAATCACATTACATTTCTAGAACATTATCTACTTGGCAGAGCACATTCACTACCTCATCTAATTTGAGCAAGTTGTTATGGGTAAAAGAAAAAAACAAAGGCTCAGAGAGATTAAATGTCATATTTAAAATCACACGGCTGGAGCTAGGATTGAACCCATGTTTTTACTTACCTGCCACTTTGCTGACGATGCACCTTGCCATTCTCCATAGGGCTCAAGTCCACAGATAGCTCAGGACCAAGAGGCTGGTACGGAGGAGCGAGGCCCCTTCCCCTTATCTTTCTGTAGCTTCCTGGGTCTGTGGTGGCCTCGTCAGGCTTCTGGACTCCTGCAGGTATCCCAGGAAATAACTCTTTTCCTCCCCAGAATCACACGCTCAGACACCTTTACCACCGTGAACAACCTTGCCTGCAGTCTATTGTACCTAGTGACTTCACATACATTGAATAGAAAAATGATATTCCAAAATGATATGCCTGTCACTCAATTTTTCCTGTAGAAATTTGTGATTATTTGCAAAAAAAAAAAAAAATTCAAATGTTGCAAGTAAAACAAAAGGTAAATTGAAGCTCTGTTGAAAAGTAAATTACAAGAGAAAGTTGACGTTTGCCCTGAATAAGGAGCTGAACCCACAAAGTGGTTTTGCATGTGGCAGCGTGAACAGCATCTCTGCTATCTGGTTGCTTTTGACTTGGTTTTGATGGTAGCACATAATGAGCCTGAACCTGGGAGGCATCTTATGTCATCATTTTGAAGACATCTGGACTTTTGAAGTTTCCGAAAGGGGCTCCCGAAATAGGAATTCTTTTGAGATTTCCTATCATATGCCAGTAAAAGCCGGGGATTGACTGAACGGCCAGCTCTGGTTCCAGAGGGTTGTCAGTTGAAGAAAAATGGCCTAGTGGCTGACTCCTTCCTGCGCTGCTCCAGGACTCTAACCGAAGTGCCCCTGGCCCTGCGTGCTGGATGTTGCTTGTCAGAGGCATCGCCTCCATTTTTTCCCTCTGCACACCGCCAAAAGCAACACAGCCGTTTCTAGGGCACGTGGCTCTGGGACGGTCTGTGCTGTTGCCTTTAGATTCTTTTGCTTGACAATCTGTAGGATTTCTAGGGATAAGGTTTTTGCCTTGGGGCACCTGAGATTTGGGAAAATTGCTGCCTTTTAAAATAGAGTCTTCTCATAAAATCATTTTGTACCATGTGATGGACAAATGTAGGATGCATTTGTGGCCTCCTGTTTCATAAAATGAGTTTGGTTTTGAGCACAGTGTCCTAAAGAACAAATTGGGGTTTTTATCTTTCTCATCACGGGAAGTCTGGAGAAGGCAGCCTGCGGCTGGCGAGGCAGTGCTGTGGTACCCTCGGGGTCTTCCCACCCAGCCGTCTTGCTCTCCCCACACCTCGCCCTGTACACCTCTTCCACCTGGCTGTTTTGAGTTAGATCCTGTTCAAACAAATTGGTAATCTCATAAGCAAATTGTCTCTCTGAGCTCTTTGAGATGCTGTTGCAAATTAATGGAACCTGATGAGGGGGTCACGGGAACCTCAGATTTACAGCCAGTTGGTCCGAAGCACAGGTGACAGCCTGGACTCCTGAGTGGCGTCTGAAGTGGGCAGGGGTGGGGATCTCGTGGGACCAAACTCTTAGCCTGTAGAATCTGATGCTGTCTCCAGGTAGATCGTGTCAGAATTGAGTTGTATTGCAGGACACCCAGCTGGTGTCCTGAGAATTGTTGCTGGTGCAAGAACACCCCCTGTCACTTACTTACACATACATGTTGGAATTGGGTCCAAGAATCTAAAAATCTACCCTAACATGGAATTTACCTCCCTTCAGGTGTAGGGGAGAGGACCAAGCCTCGATGTCTAACCTGCCCGTCATCTGTCTTCACCCTCACATCTTGTCTTAGCCTTGTCCTGGTGAAACCCCGTGTCTCGCCTCCCAATCCTGCTTTATCTGGGCTGTTTAATGTTTGAGTTTTGCACTCCATTGCCTTTAAAGTCTTCAACCATTTAAAAAACTGTAAGGATATACTTGTTTCCTTCATACAAAAGACATACTCATTGGGAAACAGTTGGAAAATATGGAAGCATATGAAGAAGCGTATACGAATCACTCAGAATCCGCTCACTCCGATCCAAACACTGCTAACATTTGGTATGTCTGGTCTTTTTCTAAGCATTATATATAACATACAAATGTACTTTTGATTTCCTCCCCCTAATTGAGCTCTTACAGAATATAGTTTTCTCTTTTGCTTCTTTTACTTTTCATTATATTGCGAGCCTTATAACAGTATCATCAGCTATTGTTTGAAAACCTGATCTGTAATGGCTCATGGATGAAGTTCAGGGGGAGATTTGGGGGCTGTTATGCCGCTGTGAAGCTAGAGACTCAGGTAAACTTAGTTCCTGTCCTGTTTCTTATTCTTCCTCCCCAAAGGGCTTGTGACCAAGGGAGCTACAAATAGGAAGAGCAGTGGCCACTCTGAAATAAGGAACTGCTTTATTTTGAGCCTGAGAGCCCCTGAAACCAGCACCTCCAGTTTCTGTGCTCCTTGCTGTCCCCTCCCCCCATCCTGATGGGCCTGGAGTGTGATTTATAAACTTGGCTCTCTGTGGCTTTGGGCAGATTACTTAACCTCTCTTAACCTTTCCTCATGTGTGGTAGGGGGATAACAAGAGTACTCACCCCATAGGGTTTTGTACAGAGTAAGTGAGGTGAACATATGATGTGCTTATCACAGTGCCTGGCAGATGAGAGAAATGATAAATAACATTAGTTTTACCATTTCCCTATCACTGGGCACTTATGTGGTTTTAAAACTTTTTATGATTATAAACTAATGTATCAATGTTCAGCAAAGGTTTATTGAGTACTTACTAAGTGTCAAGTATTCTTCTAAATGCTGGGAATTATAGGAGAAGCCTTAACCAGACAGGTATCTGATCTCACAGCATTTAAATTTGAGTGGGGAAGATATGACACGTAAACTCGGTATATTCCGGCAGTGCCCAGGGCTATGAGTAAAACTAAATCGGATAATGTACTGAACTCAGGGGTGGCGACTTCAGATAAGGTGGTCAGGGAGGACCTTTCCGAACAGGTGACCTGAATGACAAGGGGATTTGGGAAAGGACAAGTTGAAAGACTCTGAAGTGGGAGTGAACTTGGGGAGTTCAGTCAAAACTCAGAAGCGGTGAGAGAGTAAAGAAGCGGGAAGGGGCCTGGAGGGCGGGCAGGGGCCACCTGTTATGGAGGCTTTGGAGGACAAGGCCAGGAGAGTGGCCTTTATTGCAGCGTGGAGGGGAAGGGACACCCACTGGAGGGTTTCATGCCCAGGGATGCACAGTGGTGGGCAGGACTTGGCTCATGTTGGTTCGTGAGAGCTGATTATGCCTCTCGCTTCCCAACTAATTCTGTAGTGACATCACGAGGGTAGTTTGAACAGCCATGGTGACAGTATTTACACCAAAGAAGCTTGTAGCAGATGCTACAAATCAGGGCTCTGGTCTTGCAGAGAGCCAGTCGTTAAACATTCACCAGCACAGCACTGGAACAAACCATGGAGATCTAAAAAAACCCACTTCTTTAGCTGCTTTGTGGAGAATGAATTATGGAATTATAGGGAGGTGAGACTGCAGTGAATATTCTTGAACATATTGTTTTGACTGTAGTTTTGAGTATTTCCTTAGGAGAAATTACTGGAATTGAAATTACTATATAAAATTATCTAATTGCTCCCGACTAAAAGTTTTTACCAATTTATACTTCTACCCACAGTGAGAAAATTTTCCTGTACCTTTACTAATGCTGATTGTTGGCAAGAAAAAAAAAATGGAAAAAAAGAAAACCCTAAGTTTTTTGGATGGAAAATGATATTTTAGTTGATTCTTAATGATTGGATGTTTATTGATAATTTGTATTTCTTCTTTATTGAATTACTTATTCATGTCCTGTGCTCCATATTTTTAAGTAGGGTGTTTGTATTTTTCTTATTGATTTGTCAGAACTCTACACATTAAAGGTATTAATAGTTTGTCATTATGTTGCAAATATTTTTCCTTTATTTTTTTCTCTTAAATTTTTTGAATATATAGAAGTGTTACATTTGTATGGAATAAGATCTATATTGTTTCTTCCAGTGCTTTCATGTTTAAAAAACTCTTCTCCATTTTGAGGCCAGAGGAATATTCATTTATGTTTTACTTACATTTAAAAAAAAAAAAAAAACATCTAGGAGGCTGGTAGGTTAAAAAGAAAAAAACTACATCTTTAATTCATCTGTAATTTATTTTGGTTTAATATCTTAGGTAATAATTCTATTTTATTTTATTGTAAATGGTTAACCAACTTTCCCGTCACTACATACTGAGTAAGTATTTCTTTTTCCGCTGAGTTTTAATGTTACTTATATTATCATTACCATTTTATGTACATTAGGGTCTGTTTCTCTGTTCTACTTCCTCATTATTGTACTGTTTTAATTTTTAGCTTCATAATGTAGTAGAATGTCTGATAAGGCAAAGTCCCATTTAGCACACTTCAGAATCACTTTGCAGTAATATAAAAAATTTAGAATTTCTGTGGGGAATTCTAACAGTTTTTAATTGGTTTGGTTAGAAAGGACATTTGTAAACTTACTTCTTCCATCTTGGAACATGGTATTTATTCAGTCTCTCTAACCTTTGGCAGTAAAATTTTATAATTTCCTTCATTTATGTAAATTCCGTTTCTACATATCTTAAGTGTTTTTATCTAGATATACTTTTTATTGCTATTATGAACGAGATGCTTTTTTTAGACATGCTATCAGTAATCTAGTAAGTAAATTGTTTCTCTGAGTCCTAGACAATCTATGATAATTTGTACATGTATGTTGAATATTTATATTTGTGTCTCATTGAAATCTAAACTTCCAGAACCTATAAAACTGTGCCTGCTCGGGCACTGCCTGCCCCTCCAGCTCCGCCTCCTATGGGTAGGTTTTAAAAACAGTGTTGAGTGAAAAAAAATTAGAAGCTGAATGAAATTCTTAACATAATATGACCTAGGTAAATTAATCCCCCCACATCTCATATTTCATAAATGAATATTTCAGATTGTACATTAGCTTTTTAAGGAGGGTGTCTGTGCTGGGATAGGGGCATGGAAATGGGTATCGGGGAAAAAGCCTTGTTGCCTCTTGAGTCATTTCAGGGACAGGGAATAACAACATGTATAAAATCAAAGACAGAAAGTGCAGCATTTTGAAGTATTTCCTCCTTGAGTTTCAGAAGGCTAGCTTTATATTTCCCAAATGAAGTGTTCTCTTTTTGAAGAATCAGCTTTAAAACCCAGGTCCATCACCAGCATCGGTAGGCCATGCCTTTGTGATGGCATCAGGGCTGGACTTAGTCCTCAAACTGCTTCAACTTGCAGATAGTGCGGAACCGCTAGGCACGCAGTCAGTCGCCCTCTTGTCTAGCCGATGAGCCCTTGAGGACGAGGACTGTACCCATTCACCTCCGTGGCCCCAGCGCTGGCTCAGTGACTGGCAGTGGTAGGCCCTCAGCATCGCTTGCCACTTTTTATGACGTCACTTTCTCGGCAGCTTTCCTGGTGTCTGTGCTTGTCGAGAGGCTTATGGAGGCATTTCCCCTGCAGAAAGGCAGGTCTCACCCAAAGAGACGGTGTGGTGCCACCTGCCAGGAGAATAACATGTCATCTGGTCAGAGGTCCAAAGCATAAAAACAGACTTTCCTGAGTGAGGGCCGCATCATCCCCATAAGGAGAGAGCATCTTTCCTGTTTAAGAAATACCTTTGTATTTCTGTTCAAGTTCAAGGTCTGTTCAAGTTCATCCAATCTCACAAGTACATGTTCAGTGCCTACTAAGTGCAAGAGAATAGACGCTTAGGGGGTCGTTCCAGCGAGATGAACCCTCTAGAGGGAGTGGTAAACAGTGTGTGGGACATGGAATTCAATCCCTTATGCAATGGTATGAATAATAGGAAAGAATAAGGGCTTACATTTATAGAATTGCTTTCTACTTCCCCAAAGCATTTTCACGTCCATTATCTCAGCATGGCATGACGACCACAGTCCCAGGCAGCACCTGTGATCAGGTAGATGTTTTCTTTGGAAAATGGTCTCCAGCACTGGTTCCCACCTTTTATGGGGGGGGAGCTGCGTGAGTGTGCGGGGATAGGAGGCATATTTGTCATGCGTGTCCGTAGCTGGAGATGAAGGAGCCAGGACTGAAAAGTTTCCATCCCTCGGAGTGAAACCTTACATTAGTGATTCCCAGCCCTGCTTATTGGTTCCCCGGGGGTCTCTTGAAATCCTTCAAAGGAAATTAATTGTAATTCACTTCAATTTTTTAAAATACCCATATGTGCCACATAGCACAATGCGTCTGGGCAGGGGTGGCCCAGGGGAGGTGGACTGGAAGGCGTATGTGTGTCAAAGACGCTGTCAGCCAGCCAAAGAACAATAAGGGACCGAAACGCCCCCAAGTTCGGGGGAGCAATTGGTCTGTATTCACACCTGCAGGGTGGGCGGGGGCAAAAGGGGGTGGTGTCAGTTACTGGAAAAGTTGCTGTCACTTGTTGAATGGTGGGGCGTGACTCTCTACTCTCACCAGGAGACGCCCTGACTGGGGCCACAGCTGTCAGGATGCCCAGTGCTACCTGGGGTCTGGAAAAGCAGCTCCCTGGCCCCCTGGGAGCACGTCCATCTGTGTTCCACCCTGGGCGCTGAGGCCTCTTTTTACCTTTTAGTATTTTTAATCCAGTTATTGACGCGACACTTTTAACATTTGTTGGTCGATACCAAGAAAGTGCAGCTGAGGAGGGCTGCTCGGTGTAAGAAGGCAGCGGGGCTGGTCATTCTTTTCTCCCCGCCCTGATGAGCACTGCTGAGCTGGCCCTGCTGTAGCGCGAGGTGAGTGCAGACACGGCGATCGTGGTGTGTCCTGCGCTCGGAATTGAACAGACAGAGTGTCAGATGAGGAGGAACTCACTCATGACTGGGCCTGGAGGAGTTTGTCGAGGGCGCCTCTCGTCCCTGCCCCTGTCTCGCTGGGCTTGCGTGGGAGGTGGGCTCGGTGGGCAGCTGCAAGTGCGTTTGGGCCGGAGGCAAAGTCTTGTGCGTCCTTATCCTGATTCCACACAGCACAGGAGGAGAGGGGCCAGGCTGTAGGAGAGCCCCTGTTTCGGGAACGGGAAGCAGCCTGGGAGAGGGCGATGGCAGAAAGGAACAGGGGAGGGTGAGGGAAGCTGTAAGTCATCGCACCTGGTGGCTCAGCATCGGAAGTGACTGTGTCACAGGCTGTGTCTGCAAGGCCGCCACAGCATGTTAGAGCCCACGTGAACCTTGGCTGTGGTGTGCACTGTGCCTGTGAGAGCGGAAGCTCTGCTTCCTGTTTCTTTGGGGGCACCCCCGAGGAGGTGGTGAGGGTGGTAGGTGGGGTGACGGGCTCAACTGGTGACCTTTCCCTCCATGTGAGAGCATGTGTCCCAGCGCCGTCCCCTGTGGTCTGCTGCCTCACGGGAGACCTGTGTCTTGGGATCTGCCCGGCCCCCTGGGTGTGTCCTGCTCACCCTTGCCCCCTGCCCCTTGGGACTCTTCTCCTTTCCCTCGCACAGAGAGGGCAGAGCAGGTGGCTCATAAAGCAAAGAGAAGAAAAGCACAGAGACGAGCTGGCCAGGTGCAAGGGGACAGCATAGCGTCACAGGAAAAACTCGGGGCTGGGGGTTGAGTCCAGGCTCCGGCTTTGCGAGCCGTGTAAGTCTACACGAGTCACTTTACTTTTTAAGACTTAGTTTCTCCCTCTGCAGAATGTCCCTGCTTTCTCTACTCTGCAGAACTAATATACCAAGTGCACGAAAGCACTTTGCAAAACGTTAAATGCTGGATGAAAATGGGGTGCCTCAGGCTTCGCAGCCAAGGCCCCGGGCCCACACCCGGGTCTGCCACACGTAGACACATGGTGTTAGCGCCCACTGTCCTGGTCCTGCCTCGCTCTGCACGGCCTGTCTCTCCCCACATCTTCCCCACTGATGGGAAAATGTGCTCTTTTGTGTCTCTAAGGCATTAGAGGGGACCAAGAGTATGCCTTAGACATATTTTGAGTCCTGTCCCTTTAAAACAATGTCAGTTGCCGAGGAAAAGTCCAAGGGGTGGTGCAGGTTTAGAAAGAGGCAGACGGACTGTCACAGGCGGGGCTGGTCTTCTCATCCCACCGCAAGTCCACGGAGACGACCGATGCTGGGATGGCATGTTGGCGATGGTTGCGTCAGGCGGGATTCCCGTCTCTTTTGGAGACAAGAAAACAGGTTTTGTGAGCGGACTAAGCTCACTGCAGTGGTAGGTGGTGACGCCAGGGTTCAATCCCGGGTCGTCCCACTCCGGAACCCATCCTCTCGACGGTGCGTGTGCTCCAGGCAGGACAGCTCTTGCCCTGCTATTCCGCAGCCGCTCAGGGCAGGCCTTAGCACCTGGATGCATCTGCAGAATGAACCTAGCTTCACGGCACATGGGCGAGAAGCGGAGCTTTTACTGAGGATTTCCTGGGGCCCAGCGAAGACATTCTGGGAAAATGTTTTTTGAATTCCTTTGTGGCATCTCTCTTCCTCTCCCTCAGGCTTTTCTCTCGGCTCCACTTTCGGGGTTGGCTCATCTCTTTCCCCACTGTTTTCCTTTGGACCCCACGGGTGCTGAGCCCCTCAGAGGGTGGCCCACGGCCAAAAGCGAGGAGTGAGCACATCAGCCAGAGCCAGACAGGGGGGCCGGAGTCTCACACAGGTGGCAAGGAAGCCCAGCTTTCAGAAAATGTTTGTATCTTCCCTCAACTGTTCCTCTCGCTCCATCTTAAATCTGGTCCTCTTCCAGAATTCTCCATCTCGTTCTGCCCTGTTGCTGTGGTCACACTCCTAGGAGTGACCCTTCTCTTCCCTTTCTGTGCCTCTCCAGGCGAGCCCAAGTAGTTCCCTCTGGCAGTGCCTTGTAGCAATCTCCTCCCCTCTTTCCTGCTGGCATCCCTGTAGCTTAAACCCTCTGTTTTAACTTATTTTTTTTCCTGCTCTCTCACATGATGAAATCATATAGAGAAAAAATCCTGTTTTTTGAAATTGCATAGTCCTCCATTCCCTTGGAGGCACACGAGGAGTAACGGCAGGTGCTGCCTGAGTGGCCACCAGAGGAAGTCGGCTCAGTTGCTGCAGAGACCGGCATGGCCGCCTGTGCACACTGGCCGGGATGGGCGAGGAGCCACTTGGAACAGTGGGTCCTCAGGGAACCAGGGCGATAAGCTGGACTCCCAGGGCGCAGTTGGAGAATATTCCAAGTTAGCGAGATAAGCACCAGCCCGTGGGACAGATCTGGTCCCAGGCTCACCTCGCCTGCTCTCTGTGTGGTTCATGCGGTAAGCATCGTTCAGGTTCGGAAAGGGAGACATCAGTGCAGGGAAAGCAGCTTTGCGTCCAGCTCCCGGGTTCCCATCGGTTCATTTTGGGGAGATGATCACTCTCAAGACCACCCTGAGCGTCCCCAGCATTCACGAGAGGAGGAGGAATGTGAGGGTGCGTGCGCATTCTTCTTTCTGTAAACAGCTGTCAGGAGGAAGTTGTCTTGGAGCCCACCTGGCAGCTTGATCTCAAGGGACAGTAGCATCTTTTTGTCTAGACTGGCTTCTTATACACTCCCCAGCGAGGCTGACCTCAGAGCTTGGGGTGTGGGACAGCCTTGTTTACCTCGGTAGACTCTGATGTTCTCTGGGGGACTTCCAGGACGAGGAGAAGGATGTGGCGGGGGCCAGTCAGGGGTCTCCCAGCATCTGCGAGGCCACCACACAGGTGCCATCCTGACCTTGCAGCACAGCCTAGATTTTGCCTCTGCCTGTGAGAAGTTGAAGTGGATTCCCGCCGAAGGGCCTGGGCTTGCTGGGTGCCAAGCGTTGCATTCTGAGCACACGACAATACAGTGGGCCTAATGGGTAAAGCTGTTGCAGATGATCTAATTAATACAGCAGACCGCTGCTTCATTACAAGGGCTGTGGGCTCCTGTCAGCTTCTTGTTTCTGGTGTTTGGGTGGCTAATGCACTATGTGAGGATTCAGAGGCATTTAATCAGATGATCAAATGCCACGCTAAATTAATGTTTATAGCGTCTTGGCTTGGGCTCTCTCAATCTTGAAGTACTCAGCACTGAAAATGATGACTTTGTCTTCATCCAACTTCTCTTTCAAATCAGCCCCATTATTCTTTGGCACATGCACGCTTGGGGACTCTTACATCCTGTCATCCTGTCATTTGGTGGCAGAGCATATTCTAACATGAGGGAAGGCACCAGGAAATGTGCCATACATATCACCAGGAGAGTTATTCTAAGTGGCTGGCGGCGCTGTGCCTCCTACTGGATCATTGTGTTACTTATTCTTACCTGCGTTTGGGAAAAAAATGGCCTCGGTTCGTTTCCTCTTTCCAAATCGTACCATTCTTCAAAGTGTTCTTGGGAGCTATACCTGTTGTAGCATTTCTCAGTCCCGGGACAACCTGGGCTGCTATGTTCTAAGCTTGTGATGTTATCCTGTGTTGCAGGGGCATTTGGTAAAGCTATGCTCTCTAGATCTTAAGTTCTTCCCAAATGCTGGCCTCATTTTACTGGCAGACACCAGGAGCAAAGGGCCTGGATTAGAGCCTCAGGGTTCAAATATCGAGAATATCCAGGCTTCTCTTAGGAGCAGTTAATTCTAAAAAAGAAAACGTGATTGTTTTTCCATTCGGGGACTTTTGCTCCATCAAAATAGAACTCTATTAAAAAGTTAAATCTGTTTATACACAGTATGATGTATTAATTCTTCTCTTGATGCCGTAACAAATTACCACAAACTGAGCAAAACCCCCACAAATGTGTTACCTTCTCGTTCAGCCTGGTCTGGGTTTCACTGGTCTGACATCGAGGTGTCAGCAGAATGTCCCTTCTGGAGGCTCAAGGGGACAGTGTGTTTCCTACTCCTTCTGGTGTCAGCAGAACTCGTTTCTCTGCAGTGAGCGGTGCTGTCGCCGTCCTCTTGCCGGCTGAAACCCGAGGGCCGTCTCCTTCCAGAGGCTGCCGCCGTCTCTGGCATGTGACCCCCCTCCATCCTCAAAGCCAGCAACAGTGGGCTGAGGCTTCCCCTTGTCACATCTCCCTGACCCACATTTTTTTTTTCTTTTTGCCGTTCTCCTCTGCTTTTAAGAGCTCAAGTGATTAGATCAGGGATCCTGTAATTAGACGGGACATTACAATCCAGGATAATCCATTTTCTAGTCAGCTGATTAGCAACTTTAATGCTATCTACAACCTTAATTCTCTTAATTTACAGGTTCCAGGGATTAGGAGCTGGGAGGGGACAGGATTCTGCATACCACACACAGAGTTTCCTCACAGAGTCCACAGTGCATTCACTTTGCTTCTAGAGGTTACAGTGGAGAGGAGGGAGACCAACGCTGTTGAGCACCTATTGTGCGCTAGCAGCATGCTAGGCCTGCATGTGCACTGTGCACATAAGAACTGTCCTCATTTTGCTGCTGAGTTAACTGAAATTTGGAGAAATTAAGTGACTTGCCTAAGAGCCAGAAGCTAGTAAACGACAGAGCCAGGATCTGAGGCCGAGAGGCTAAGGCTCCAGAGCCTGAGCATTGCTCTCCCCGCCACCATCACGTTGCCTCTCCTGGGGTCTCGACCGAGAGCCTCAGCTCATTTAATCAACAGCTCGTTGAAAAGTCTGCTCTGGTTCCCGCTACGTTGTTGTGGCCCGAGCTCCCAGCAGAGCGGAGCGTCCGCATTTTCCCCACTGGAGTCTCTGAGAAGCAGCAGGACCAATTTTACGTTTCTTGGACCTGGACAAGAGAGACGACAGAGGAAATGTGGAAACTCGGGGCCTCTGGCTGGGCCGAGCGCTATGCCACTGAGGAGTGGCTCCTTGCGGAAGCGGGCATCGCGTCTGCTGGCGCCCGCCCGGGATTTTGGAAAGCTGGCGGAGCCCATCCTCTGTTTTGCTCATCTCGGCTGCCTGGGGCTCTGCGGGAGTGGCCTTGGGCAGCCAGCTTCTCTCCCAGTTCACGGACTGGAGGGGCCTGGGGTGCTGCCGGCTGTGTCAGACCCTGAAGGGTTCATCAGGAAAAACCTTCCTGGTGATCCAGGGACAAAGGAGACGGGGTGGGCAGGAGGGCGTGCCAGGTTAGGTGTGGCTGTGGGCAGGGCCACGTGCCAAGGCCTCCAGTTCTGTAAGACACCCCAGTGCTGTGGTAACGGTTTTCCTGCACATGCAGTTGGGTGGGATTCGGGTGTAGTGTTGATGCTGTGGCACTTTGGAGGCGCACAGGACAAGCCAGCGGTATTTGGTTGTGCCTCAATTGGAAAGATCCTCAGAGACCGGAAGTCTTATCCCTACGTTGCCTGTCACAGTAACAACCCAGGGAGGCTCGGCTGTTTCACACTCATATACACACATATGCACACTCACGTACACATGGTGAATAATGTGATCAGCTTATGTCCTGCTTCAGTATTCTTGTTTTTTTTTTCTTCTTCTTCTTCCAATTCTGGTGCTGCTCTGACAGGCTGGCAGGGCACCATGATTCTGTCTCTGCACATTGATTCAAGTGACGCCGACAGATCAGGATTGCAAGTTGCTAAGTTGCTCTCAGGCTCTGGCTGCTGAGGAATTTATAATGTCTACCCTAATCTCTTAGCTTCTGCATGGAGGGTCAGGAGTGTCGTGTGGAGTGGTGTCTGTGCCTTTCTGTTGGCATCCCAGGAAGGTGGAGGGCCAGGGGAGGCGGGGAACACTGGGCCTCTTTCTGCTGATGCCCGGCTCCTACCCACGAATCACCTGTCTGCGAAGGTGCTGGGCAGTCGGCTCCTTTGTTTCCTCTCAGCAAACACTGATTAAGCCTGTACTTTGGATATTCAAAGACCAACCTTTCTCTCAATTGGAAAGGCAGATACCATGGAGTGTTATAAATGCTGTGGGAGACAGGTGCAGGGCATGATGGGGACACATAGGAAGGTGTCCCAATCCAGTCTTGGCAGTGGATGGGCCGCAAGGGCCTCCTCGAGGAACTGACATACAAACCAGACCTAAAAGCAAATTGGAGGTCTTCAGGTGAGGGAGGGAGGGAAGGAGGGGAGGTGGGAGAGAGAGGGAGAGAGAGAGAGAGAGATTGAGAGATTGAGAGATTGAGAGATTGGGAGATTGAGAGATTGAGAGATTGAGATTGAGATTCAAATTCAAGAAGTAGTGAAGAGGAATTCTAGGTGGAATAAATGTCACTGGCAAAATCCCAGAGGCCAGAGAGAATTAGGCAAATGAGAGAATTAGGAGCAGAGGTTATGGATGGGGCTCTGAGTGCAGTAGGAGCCAGAGTGAGGGAATTCCTGCTTTCCCCTCAGAATGAGGAGCGACTGTAGGATTACAGAATTCTTCTGAAGGATTACAGAAGAGCAGTTACATGAACAAATGTGGTTTCAAAGAAGACCGTTTGAGCTGGGACGTGGAGGGTGGCTTGGAAGAGGCAGCACCAGCATTCCAGAGACTCCCTGTAGTTGTCTTAAGTGAAAAAAAGCAGTAGCCTTAAGTTCTGGGATGCAGAAAGTGGGCGAATTTGAGAAATATTTAGGAATTGCAAAGGCTAGAACTGATGACTGCTTCAGTAGGGTTCAGCGAGAGCAGGTGGCAACCAGAGTTTCCCCCGATTTCTGTCTCAGGCGGAAGGCATGGCTGGTAGAGCCATCCATTGCTACAGGGACTGAAAAGGCAGAACAGGTGTGGGCGGCCGGGGTGGAAACGATGAGTGCGGTACGGACACGTGTTGCGTGTGAGGGGGCGTGGGCTAGCCAAGATTGTGTTTTAG
Organism: Macroglossus sobrinus; assembly: GCA_004027375.1. Classification (NCBI taxonomy): domain Eukaryota; kingdom Metazoa; phylum Chordata; class Mammalia; order Chiroptera; family Pteropodidae; genus Macroglossus; species Macroglossus sobrinus. The sequence goes on along the minus strand of PVKZ01002328.1, from coordinate 148,424 downwards.
TTCGTACTGACTCATGTGGCTGGCTTGCTTATTGAAATAGAAAATAGTTCCGTACTGTGGATAAGGGAAGAGCCACTGTCCCGGGCAGCTCCTCTCCCATGTCCCCCGTGCATCACCTTGCTTGCCCTAAGTCACCTGGTTGCTAGGGCCTTCCCCAGATCCAGAAACGAAATGGATAATGTGGATAATGTGGATAGTATGGGGCATAACAGGAGACCTCCTGGTCAGACTGGTTGGTGCCCTCGCCACACCAGTTCCGTAGTTTTAACCTCCACTTGGAGACAGCTAAGTGTCCTGCAGGCGGGTGGTAAAAAGTCAAGAGCATAGGAGAAGGAGGTCAGGGCTAGGAATACTCTGTTCAGCATCATCAGCCTGAAAGTTGACGCCCCGCAGTGGGTGGGAGTCTTGCAGAAGAGAGTATAGAATGAAAAGAGGGCCTGGGGCTGAGGAATGTGTACTCGACCTACTGGAAGTGAAGAGCCAATAAAATACTTTAAGTGGGGGCATGAGGCAGCCAGTGGAACTCTCGGGACTAAGAAGAGTGGCCAAGACAGCTGCTCAGGGCACTGCCCTCAAGGGCCTTATGGCCTCAGTGTGGCAACAGGATAAACCCTGAGCCTTGGAAAGGAAGCGGCTTGCTGCGTGCAATGATGAAGTAGCCAGTGAGTAGCGCAAGTGAGTAGCACTGTCCCACAATAAGTAGTTCTGTCCCCAGATGTAGCCCGGAGCCCCCGGTGGGAAGGGTCTTCCTCAGCCTGATGGTGAGGGGCAGCTGGGGGCTTAGTCAGTCAGTTTGCCCTTGTTGGCATCCTTAGTAGTAGGATTGCTCCTTGGGACAGAATGACTTCTGAGTTCTCTTTCAAAGCCTAGAATCTCGAAAAAGTCAGAAGGGACTCTTTATAATAAGAGTGCTTTTGTATGGCATTTTGTGATTTACAACAGCTATCCCCAACCTTTTTGGCACCAGGGACCAGTGCTCCTATGAGAATCTAATGCCCAATGCTCTGAGGTGGAGCTGAGGCGGTGATGCCAGCTCTGGGGAGCGGCTACAGATACTGATGAAGCTTCGCTTGCTCACCTGCCCGCCACTCACCTCCTGCTGTGCGGCTCGGTTCCTAACGGGCCACCGGCCAGTACCAGTCTGATCCGCGGTCCATCAGCCCTTCCACACTCCTCCAGTGGTTTGCAAACTGTGCTCCTTGGAACCCTTAAGGGACTGTGTTGGGTTGCAGGTGTTGGGAAGCCTCCAGGAAGCAGACCCAGCTCCCAGCCTACCTGAGCCAGGGCTGCCAGCACCTGTCAGTCTCTGGCATCACCCTTCCATGGAGGTTTCCTCCCAGGGAAGCGTTGCCCAGCGTGGGGACCCCACACAGCCCCGCCTGTAAGACTCCTCTGGGCAGGCCTGTCTGTAAACCGTCTTCCCACTTCGTGGTGGTCCCTTCGTTTACCACACACACAATCCAGCAAGCCACTTCCTTTGTTCTCACCCTGACCCTTCGGCTCCGGCTCTGACCTCTGTCCTTTGGACCCATGCTCAGTGGTGCCGGTTCTTCTCAACAGGATGTCTGTCTGCTTTGTGTCCTCCCGCCCCAGCCTGTAGGTTTCTGGCACTCCAGACACTTGGAGAATGAACATGACAATTCACCAGCTTGGATTCCTCCCTGGGCAGGTACCGTTGCTGGCCTTGTGATCATCAGCAGGATAGTTTTAGCATCTTCAAATCTCGATGGACTTGTGTTTGGACACTTAGTGGCAGTGTTTTCGTGAAACCGTTGCATCTCAGGCCATTTCAATTTACCGATTCCCTTGTCCTCAGAAATTATACCTTCATTAAAATAATTCATTTTCTCCATTAAAAAATATTTTTAAAGGCTACAGGTTGCCTTGATGTGCCAGCAGGTATGAGTTAGAGGGTAAAGAGAAAGGCCCCAGAGTCAAAGAAAATAACTTTACTTCTTAATTATATAGCAACGTGAAGAATTAATATTCTGTGGTTTCCATTTCTACAAACCGCCAAGAATTTGGAGGCAACCTGCTGACTCACAGTTTTTAAAGCACAGGTGCAAAGCTTAGTTCTAGACTCTGCAGAAGATACAGAGATTTTAAGAAACGGTTTCTGCCCTCAGGGGAGTCGATGGTCCCGGCAAACACTTAAATCTGCAGGAGGAGGCAGGGAGGGGGCATGGAGTAGAGACTGAGGGTGGCCTGAGAGCGGAGGTAATCGGTCTGGTTCCAGGTCCTAACTTAGATCATTGGTTTTATGACAGGTGACCTTTTTATATCCTGCTGCAGAATTGGGGGGGGGGTTGATAGAAAAGTTCCACTGGGGACAGAGGGCAGGAAGGGGCCAGCAAAGGACAGCTGACATTGATAAATCAGTGCCCAACTGCTCGTATCGCTGGTGGTGGAGAGTTGTGGACTCAGGTTTGTCTCCTGCTGGGACAAACTCAAGGTATTTCAATTATGTGTGTTTGGAAAACTTACTCGATCACCAGTCACTGTTGACCTCTTAACCCGTGGCGGACTGTCACGGTGGGTGGCCATCCTCTGGCACAAGCCCACCTGTCGTACCCACGACCAGGAGAACGCAGGCCCTGGAGTCGGAGGCCCGCATTCAGGCCTTGGCTGTCCCTGCCGCTCTGCTGTGTCGGTCGCTCAACTTCTGTGGCCTCAGTTTCCTTACGGTGCGAAGGGAAGTCATGCCCGCCTTGCTGGGCTGTCGAGAAGATGGGCAGCTGCGTCCAGGAGGAGCTTTGTGTGTAGGAGGCGCTCGGTATTGGTAGCTCAGCCCTCTGACCCCAGGGGCTCCACGGTGGTGTCAGCGACCATGGGCCATGGTGGCCTAGCACAGATGTCTCTCTTCACTCTCACAATGGCCGGACAGCTATGCTGTGTGGCAGAGTGAGGACCTAGAGATCAGGCGCCTCCCCGGAGCCTCTCAATACCTTGAAAGAGCCTCTTAACTTTCTCTGTGCTGTTCCCCTTCCTACTCTGATAACATGGGACTGAACAAAGATCACAACATTCTGAGTTGGAGAGTCTCTTCCAATACCATCTAAAATAAGGGCATTTGACAGGAGAGGTCAGATGACACCCCTGAAGACAAAGCAGAGAGTGTAGCCTTGTCTCACTCCTGATACAGTGCTTCTCTACATTGTTGTTCCAAAAACTGGTGACAGTTTGTGTGTCTGGGAGGATTAATTCATGGATCTTGCAGCTAACAATCCCTTTAGCTGGACTACCAAATGTTGTGGATGGACTGCACGAGTCTGTCGGCTTTGTCGTAGACAAATCTATTTTCATCAGTATCCTTCAAGGATTCATAGCATAAGGGCAGCATAAGATGGGAGTGGAAATGTCCACTGTTTTCCTTGCTTAGCTCCCTTCTTACCTTAGGGTCCTTAAGTATTTCTCTGCTTTGACCTGACGTTCACTCATTCGGTATTTATTCCATGTGTATGAGGCTTTGAGTATTACAGGGGATACAAAGAAATATGAGACAGAGCTTGACCTGAAAGGTCTGACTATCTTTAGAGCATGTAGTGAAAACACGCAGTTGAAAAGCCGGATAAACAGTATGAGACAAAGTAAAACTAAACAGAAGTGCCAGGCACTATATGATTAAGTGTCAAATGGGAAATGTATAACTGTGCTTCCCGAATGCTAATTTATGGGTTGGTGCCTGTGGATGACAACATTTTCATCAGTTGGCTGTGAAATGAGAAACATAGGGCAAGTAGTGATTATTGCATAAGGCTAAATGTGTATGTTTTATAGAATTTTCCGAGATTATATCCTTCTAGTATTTTAGTACTCAAATGCCCTTTTCTTTTCTAAAATGATGGGGTAGAAATAGGGGCGGTTGTTTTTGAAAGTCCATGCAAAGAAAAATAAAACAAGCCGGCCACAGTTTATTGGCTCCCTGTGACATTTTGCTCATCCTAGAAATCTAGAAGCGAGAGAACCACAGGTGTGCAAAAATGTCTGGAGTCAGGGGGCGGAGAAGTTACTGAGTGTTTGGGGAGCGCTCCTGGGACAAGGACAAACATGGATGAGGCGCTGGGATGATGGAAGGATTTGAGAAAGTGGAGAAATACGGGGAGCTTTCTCCTCGAGGGAATAATGTGAGAAAAGCTTTGGGAGGAAGACAGGGAGGTTGATTTAGGGGAGATGGAGAAGAGTTTGGAAGCCTTGTCTATTTAACCTGTTGTGGCCATAAAAATCCACCCAGCTGTCACCACAGGAAAAACAGATCTCTGGCTCCCCTGAGTTAGCCGAGTCACTGTCCCGAACCACGTACCCCTGAATCGATGCCGCAGCCACCTCGTGTCCCCGTTCTGGCCCACCCTTTCGCATGCCACCTGTTGGCCTTGCCTTAACACTCCTATCTGGTGAGCAGTAACTCACTTCCAGCTTTGACTTCTTGCTTCTGTCCTTGACCACAACTTGGACTCATCGTTGGGTTAGACTGACCTTGGTCATTGTAGCCTTGTCCTAAGGTGTATACCCTAGGCCATGCCCTTGAGGGTGACATGCACACGGAGTTTGTCCCAGCTCCCGAGGAAGGCCCAGTGAGCTGTGGAGTGCAGGCTGCCCTGTAGGGGAGGCTGGAAGAGGGCTCAACAGGATACGTGACTGAGTGGAGGGGGAGGAAGCGGTGGCCTAAGCCTGGGTGTCTGGGGCCAGCATGGCTCCCGTCGACTGACATGAGAGCCCAAGGAGGAGGAAGAGAACTTGTGTTCGGAACTGCTGAGTCTAGGAATGGGAAGGGAGGCCAGAGCAGAAGGAGCAGGTCCATTTGGAGCCACCGAGTCACGACCAAGAACTTCTGGAGGGGGAATGCATCATCACTGCAGGTGGAAGTGAGCATGGTGGGGTGGGAAGCTGACATGCCTTCCGGCTGTTGGGCAGACGGGCAGGAGGCTGGAGGGCCCTCGGGGTTTCAAGGTGAAAGAACTAACTAGAGATCATAAAGTTGGGTCTTGGCAAGGACCCGTGCTGTCTAGACTAGAAGTCGTGTCTCACTCAAGGGGAGCAGCCCGAGCGGGCCGTTCCGTGAGCCTCTGTGTGCTCCGGGGTCTTCCCTTGGCGCAAACCAACTTCTCCTCTGCGGGTGTCTTCCCGCCCTTCCCTGCCTCTTCCTCCTCCTCAGGGAGAAGGCTTTGCCTCTAGGAACTGAGTGACTGCGGGGCCCAGAGAGGGTGGGAGCCGGGGTGGGGGGCATCCTTCTCTAGGCCTCCCTCATGGGCTGCCAAGAGCAGCGGGTCTATTTGAGCTTATTTATGTGCCTGGAGTTGAGAGCCCGTGTTTTGCTTATTGAACCAGCTTCCCACGCTGCCAGGAAGGTGCTGAGCAGCAGAAATCCACGTTCACCCTCCCCCCTCTTTCTCTTCCTCACTGTCCCGCTCTCTGGTACTCTCAGTGCCAGTGGGAGCCCGTCTTCACCTGCAGCATTCGCTCCACGGCTGTGGGAGGTGACAGCTGGGGGTGGAGAAGACGTTTTTCTCCTTTCCTCCCCCACCTGTCTTTCCCTCGAGGTTTGAAAAGGGGAAAAGCATCATTGTAATCTTCGGGGCTGCCTGGTCGGGAATTCAGAGATTGCCGGGACGAGTCAGGGGTCTTGTGTTAGCTTCTCGACTCAAAGGCAAGGAAGGAAGATGAGTTTGGTGGGCAAACGGGTTTTGAGAGGTGCCCTAGAGACTGGGCCAGCTACTGGGCAGCTGGGAAGGGGAGGAGCTGCCAGCCAAGGGGCAGTGTTCCCTAGAGTTGGGGCAACTCCAGAGTTGGGTACCAGCAGGCATGGCTGAGTGTGTGAAGCATTATTGGAACTCGCCTTGCTTGGTGCTGGCCAGCTGGGCCACCTCTAGAGGGGAGGCCTGGCAGATTTCACATGGCTGGACACATAACTGCCCCTTACCCCCTACCTGGCACTATGTATGTAAAGGGCACATTCCCTTCATGCTCACTGCCTGGTGCTGACTCAGCCTGAGGATTCACTCGCTCACCTATCAGGAGTCGAGCATATATAGTAAGCTGAGCAAACGTCTGAGGCCGGGAATAGGAGAGATGTCTCAGCTCACTGTGGTTTGTGAATGATGGATGAGTAACTGGCTATGTTCTAGGACCTTGATCTGTTCCCAGCATGGGAAAGAAGGGTACTCAGGGATGCTGGAGGAGGGAGCCTTGAAGTTGGGAGCGGGTGGGATTTGACCCCACGTAGGTTCTGGCCGTGGCGTGGTCCATCTGTGTCTGTGAGCTCGCTCCTCACAGCGAGCCAGATGCCCCTTCTCTCACTCTGCTGGCCGCCTTTCCCTGCCTTTCCAGCCATTTACCAGGAAGCCTGTTTCTAACTCTCCCAGCTGCTCTTTTGTGTGTCATGATGTTCTCTTGCCCCAGTTTCTCCTCTCGTTGCCATGGTTCCTGGCTAGGGGTCTCCAGCCGCCTGGGGGTGTCCTGCAGACAGGGCCCGGAGGCAGAAGACACAGGTGACACTGGGCTGGTGTTTCTGAAACTCCTTGTGCTACATGGGCCTCTCGGTGTCCCCTGCTGCCCCCACCTCCTTGCAGTTCCCACAACCTGTGCCCACCAAGAGGCAAAAGCCAGGAGGCAGCAGTAGTGACATTTTTCTTTTCTGGCCATTTCAGAAAGAGCCTGGCAAGGCATGGACCGCCCCTTCCATGGCAGAGCTGTGGGAGAGCTGACGCGATGTCTGTTTGGGGGATGAACCCGGGGAACAAGTTGGGCCTACGTGTCTGTCCACATCTAGGAAGAGAAAAGGATGTAACAGGGAGGGAGCCAGGATTTAGCGTGCAGAAAGCTACTTCCAAGAAACAAGCATAATCTGACGTGCTGTGGGCCCTTGACGTCTACGAGCTAAGCGGCCCCCAGCTGGGAATCTCTGAGCTCATGAATAGAGACATTTTTCTTGTGGACTCTTGACTTCAGCTTGAGGGTCCTGTGTTTTTGGTACATTGCATTACATATTAACTTTTTCATCTTTCACTTTGGTTTTCTGTCACGCCTCATGGCTATTTTTCACAAGATATGTTTTAAATTATTTATTGACTCATCCATCCACCCATCTCTTCAAGAAATAGTTATTAAGGACTTACTACAACTATGAGTTCCAACTATGGGGATACAGCAGTGAACGAGGTCGACAGTCTCTACTCTCAAGTAGTTTACATTCTTTGGAGGCAGATCAACAAATAAACAAGGAAATACAGCTAGTGGAAAGTGGAAGATTGACATGCAGCAGTGTCACAGAGGATGCTGGCTGGGTGGTCCAGGAGGGCCTCTGAGAAGGCAGCCTGTGAGCTGAGTCTGGAGCACAGGGAAGTAGCCATGATGGAAAGACAAGGGAAGAGCATTCCTAGCCAGGAAACAGCTAACTCAGGGATGAACCTGGAGATTGTGGCGTTTGTGCCATTCAAAGAGGTGATAGATCCTTATAAAACATGCCTCTGGAGGTAGTCAGCGGGCTGGCATCCAGCTCGTTCTTCCGAGAGGCTCAAAGCAGCATCCATCTGTGAATTACTATGATGGGGCCCCAGTGAGATGGTTTGAGACAAGTGTTGTTCAGTCCTTTAGATGGAAGGTTCTAATGCTTCTGACAGTTGTGCCTTCCCACTCTGCAGTCAGACTCTGAGGCATTTTCCCCCTTGATGCTGTCACCTTCACTTGCTCAACTAAAAATAATGCTGGATCTTGCAGAATAAATCATCAATCACTAATTGTGGCGGATCTGAACAACTCCCAAGAACCTTAGACTCATCTGAGATGTAATAATGTGGGTTTTGTTTTTTTTTTTGAAATTAAAAAAGAATTTTATGCTTTTTTTTTTTAGAAAATGTGGAAAAGCCACAGAAAAAGTTTCAGTGATCCACGATCCCATCATGTACAATTAGTCTCCAACATCGGGTAATCCTCCCTCTAGGGTTCGCCCCACCCCCGTGCATATGTACACTCACATACATCTAGCCACATGCACTCATTATGCTAAAGGGGGGTTGCAGTGTGCACATACTGCTTTTGTAACTTGCTCTACTGGTAATATATCATGAGCAGTTGCCTGCGTCATTAAATATTATTTTACCTTGTGATTTTTAACATATCATGTTTAGCACGTGATTTTTAATAATTATAAAATATAGTCCATCATATGACTGTATGTTATTAAGCATTTTCTTACCACTGTTTATTTAGATTTGACTCTTTGGTATGAGAATTAACGATTCAATGGACAATTCTGTAAATGCATCTTTGTGTGCAAATTTGGTGAGAATAAGAATAAATTCTTAGGATTGGAATCTGGGGGGTGGGTACAGGCTACGCATGTAGTTATGACTCTTGAGAAGTATTGTGTTAGTTACACCCCTGCCAGCGGATAAGATTGCTCACATCTTTGCCGACTCTGTGCATTTTAATTAGTAACGCTATCTGCTGACTTTCTCGTAAACATTTATTTGCATTATGATATATTGCGAGCATTTAGTATGGAAAACAATTAGGAAACACCAACATGAAATGGATCATAATATTGACCATATTTGTTTCACCTCTCTCCCATTTTAAAGAAATAAAATGTTACGGATGCATTTACATACCCTCATCCCTTATCCCTCATCCAGAAGTCACCAGTCCTCTGAAGTTGGTATTTCATTACCGTGTACATTTTTGGAATTTTACTGCATATGTACATATTAGTAAAGTATGTCTGTGAATTTTTCTGTGAGCTTTACAGTTTCATATAAATAATATATGGATCGTGTCCCTTTGCAACAAAGTGAACATTTATTTTCAAGATTTACCAGTGTTATTACACGCACACTTAGTTCATTATTTCTTTCTGCCTAGAACAACATCGTACGAATAAATCGCAGATCGTTAATTTATTCCCCTTCCGAGGGGAGCTAGGTTGCCCCGATTCTCTTGCCATCATAAGCAATGCTGAAATATGATCGTCCTCGTCCATGTGTCCTTGGGCACGTGGGTGAGGTTTTCCGTAGAGGAGATGCCTAAAAATGGACTTGCTGAGTTTCGGAGTACACATTTCCAAGTTTGATAGGTGCCACCATGTTGCTTTCCCGAGCGACCGTATGCCACCTGCACTCCCCCCATATGCTCGTGTGCAGGGTTCCCGTTTCTCTATATCTTCCACAAGACCTGAGGTGACCAGAATTATTCAAGTATGATAATCTGATGGGTATGGAAGGAAATCCAATTATTACATTAATTGCATTTTCTCTGATTCGTAATGAAATTGAACATTTGACATATGTTTATTGACCATTTAGATATCTCCTTATGTGAATTGTAGGTTCATATTCTTTTCCCATATTTCTATCAGGCAGTTTGTGTTTTTTCGTATGATTTATGAGAGTTCTAATATAGATTCTAGATATGATTTGTGGGTTGTAAATATCTTCTCCCTCATGGCTTGTCTTTTTCACTTTGTTTATGGTGGTTTTTGTCACACAGGGCTGTTAATATTACTGTGTTAAAATTTATCTGCTTGCTTTCTTGGCGATTTTTGTTCATTTTGTCTTGTTTGAACATTCCTTCTATGTACTGAGACCAAAAAAAAAAAAAAAAGCTATTTGTACTGTTTTAACCTACAATTTTTATAGTTTTGCTTATAACATTTGGTTCTTTCAATTCACCTAAAATTGATTTTTGTGTATCATGTGAGATAGGCTCTAATTTTATATTTTATTCCCCACCCTATGATTTGTCTCTTGTCCTAGCACTGTTTAGTGACTAGTCGATTTGTTTCCACTGTTTCTGGGTATCTTATTTTATCCCACTGGTCTACAGTATATCCTCTTCAACCATTCAACCATGTCTCACTAATTTAGTTTTTATAGCTTTGTAGTTTTTATATATTAGGGCAAATTCTCCCCATACGCCTGCCCATTTGTCTCAGATATTGGCCCGTTAATCACCCATAAGACATTTAGGATGAGCTTGTCATATTTCATTTAAAAAAACAAGTTTTTGGTTAGAACTGAATTTATAGATTTATTTGGGGGAGGGTCACGACCTTTAAACTGTTTAGTTTTCCATCCCTGAACATGACATATTTCTTCCTGTGCTTAAATCTTCCTTAAAGTTCCTCAGAGTTTAAAACTTTTCTCTACGTATTTTATCACACATCTGTTCTTAGATTTGTTTTTAAGTGCCTTATACTTTAGATGCTGTTTCATGACTTTTTTTTTGTCATTGTATTTTCTGGTTTTTAGTTGTAGTTGTATCAGAACTTGTATTTCTGTATCCTGATTTTGTACCCAGTGTTTGTAGGACTCTTTTATTACTTTGAATATTTATATATCATAGATATTCCTTCTGTGTACCTCCAAGACAACATCAACTGTGAGTAATGACTAACCCTTTACAATCCATATGCCTTTTCTTTCTTTTTCTTTGCTTATTATATTGACTAGGACCTCAAGCACAATATTGAATAGAAGAAGTTTTAATGGGTGTCTTAGACACATATCTCACTTTAAGGATGTGGCTTGACTTTAGGTTTATTCCTTTTGGACGATATCTTATTTCTGATCACCCTTCCCACCTGATAAGGCACTGTTGTCTGGTGATATAGCTCCAACGTATGTGTGTTTGTGTGTTCACAAATCTGTCTGTCCGTCTACCTACCTACTTTCATTTTAGATTTGTCTTCATATTTACCATTATCTTTGGCTTATTCTGCTATTTTCTTTCATGATTCTTCCATTTAGATTTCTTTCTTGAGGAATATTGTATATTATTTCCTTGAACTTCAGTGATAAAAATCTTTATTTTTTTCTGAGAATATCTCAATTTCAACCTCAATTTTTAGTAATAATTTAGCTGAGTATCTTTAACATTTTAAGATATTATTCCATTATTTTCTGACTTCTATTGTAATTGCTGATAATCTAATTGTAGTTTCTTATAGGTAATCTGTCTTTTCTCTTAGAATGCTTTTTAAATTTTCTCTTTATAATTTTAGATCTTTTAATATTTCACTGGAATGCTTGTATAAGTTGAATTTATTTTTGTCCATTCTTCTTAGAACTCATAGAAATTCTAGACTCTGAGAATATATGTCTTTCACTAATATTGGATAATTTATCCTTTAGCTCTTCAAACACTGTTTCTTTCCATTATCTCTTTCTAGGGCTCCCATTAGATATATTTTGAAACTTTTCATTCTGTCTTCCTTTTCTCTTAACTCTAATCATATTTTTCATTTCTATCTCTTTGTGCTGTATGCTGGAAAATTTCCTCTGATGTGTCTACTCTTCACTAATACTCTCCTTAGTTACGTCTAACCTAAAAGTTAACTTATCCACTCCCTTTAATTTCTACAGTTATATCTTTCATGACAAGAAATATTTGCCACTTAAATTTTTTTTATTGTATCTTATTATTTTCTTCCTTTATATACTTTTTTCTATTATGTCAAGTTCTAGTGCTCTCTCGTTTATTGTATTAACTAACTTTTCCTTATAGTGGGTTATTTTTTTCTGTGTTTAGAAAGCTTTGATTGCCAACTCAAGTCTAGTGACACTCGTTTTTTTCTATGGAAATACAGTGTAGTCTCGGTCGTGAGAGTGGCCTCCTGCAGTGGTCTTGCTTGGTTCTCTTTCTTGAACCAGGAAAGGAAGTAAGATTAGTTTTTACTTTTTTTTTTCTTTTCCTTAAGCATTCCTGAACCCTTCTGAATATGAGTCCGTGTAACTACAGTCTTGAGGTTTGATTTCTCAGGCTTTGGCTTTTCTCATCCACTCAGAAATAGAAGCTTCCTCATTATCTCCTTTTGCTGTAGAGCTGATTTTTCTGCAGTTCATTGTTTAACTGAGGGCATTGTCCTTCAAGTGTCCCAGCTTAGTGCAGAGTTTTATTTCAGCTTCTGTTCACATGTGCTCTTAAGATCATATCGCTGGCTCTTAAATGGGCATTAAAACCCATCCATTAAATCCTCTAGGTTACCAGGACCACTCACTGCCCATGGACAGCCGCAGTTATGGTTCACGTGCTTAGTCCTGTGCTTTTAATTTCTTCCTGGGACTTTTATATTCTGCAAGTTCAAGAGCACATCTTTTCACATATATTTGAAAATATATTTCTGTACTTTATTTAGTTTTCTAGAAATTCGTAGTGAGAGATTTTTCTTATTTTGTCATCTTGCTAGTACTGGATCCTTGAATGACTTTTAGAAAGAGAAGATTCTAAAATAGGAAAGCATCGATATTTCCTGGGGGATACACAGAGCTCCCCAAGACTTCTAAGTGTGACATTCCTGAGGGAGAGGCTAGAATGCTGGACAGATCATTCTAGGGGAAGGTTCGAGGAAGGAATTAGGGGAGAAACAGCAGTGCATTAATGAGCAGTTACTTTCTGTCCCCTCAGATGGTACACAAGCGCATAGCTAATGGCAGTGCACTTAGAAAAGTGATCATCGACAAGTCTTTACCAGCAGACCCTAAAAATATCTTGTCTGCAGTGATTGGGTCTTCTTAGGAAATGCAAGATCAGAATCTGGAAGCAGGGAGATAATTCTCAAGTTCTAGTGAAAATGCATTCTAGAAGCTAAGGGGGAGCCACAGAGGGTGTCTGGGAAAGGTGAAGTCACAAGATTCAAGCTCTACTCTAGCTTTAAAAATTTGAGAGGGAAGCAAACAAAAGGAGAAGCGGGGGTGCGTGAGGGCTAAAGGACTGAGTTGGAAACATGACTGTAGAGATTTTCAATGAAGACAAAGCTGATTTGATGGGGAAAGCCTGTTCTCATGGGACCTGAGACTATTTCTTAGTCTCCAGAACATCGGGAGAAATGCCATTACCTGAGATCCAAAGGCTGAGCCTAATGTAGCTTGTGCTGGGCTGCGGTCACCACTGTGTTTTTAGCTTGAGTTCTCCCTTCCGTCTCTGCTAAGAATATGTCTCTTTTGTATTGAGGTGTGGAACCCCAGGTAGGGCTCTGAGGCCATTAGGAAAGCAGAGGTGTGGCTCTGAGTTCACACCAGCCCCCAAGGGCTGCGACTCACCAGGTGTGAGGGGGAGAACGGAAAGGCAGAGTGTTCACGAGGAGTTGCTGCACTCCTGGTGGTGATGGCGATGAGTCGTCATGCGAGCTTGAGCAGCTCATTTAATCACTCTGTGCTGGTGGCCCCAACCAGGGACAGTTGTGCCCCCCAAGGGACATTTTCGATGGTCACAACTTGGTGCCTCTGGCATCTGGTGGTAATAGGCCAGGGCTGCAGCTAAATATCCTACAATGCACAGGACAGCCCACTATGACAAAGAAATATCTGACTCAAAAATGTCAGTGATGCTGAGGTTGAGAAGCGCTGCTCTACACGTTTTTTCTCATCGATGGAATGGAGGGGTTAGCAGAGGAGGTTGATATGTGTGTGCCTAGATTAGCAAGCTCTATTCACTTTACCCATCTATCTATCACAGACTGTTTTGACCTACTTCACATCCAGAGGATCATGAAGCAAATGAAATGAGTTAAAAACATTCCCTGCCCCTCTTTCTCCCAAAGAACAGCATCTTGTACTCAAAATCCTCCGAGCTCTGTAGGTTCACAGTAACCCCTGTGTTTGCCTCTGCACACTGGGTGGTTCATCTCGTCACGTGACGTCTTGTGAGTTGCACTTGTACCTGAGAGATGAGAGTTGAGGATGATTTTCCTTGAGCTAAATGGATCTGAACAGGCTTCTAGCTTTTCTCTCGTAACCTTCCCAACATGGCTCAGGTCCTAAGAGCTTTGTGTCCTGTTTGTGTGTCCACTTGGTTTTGCATACAGTTACTGTTCAGTTATTCATGCATTAATTCATTGAATAAACATGTATTCAGTACCCATAATGCATTAGACAGTGTATTAGTTGCTATGGAGAATGCAAGGGTGACTTAGGAAGAAGAGATCCATACAGCATGGTGTCTGAGGCAGGGGACATAAAGTACCACCACCCACAGGTTCTCGGAGGAGAGAGATCATGTTTGTTGTATGCTCACAAAATGTTTCACAGACGCAGTCTCATATGACTGAGACTTTTAAGTCTAGTTTTTTGACAGACAGATATGGAAAAAGGGGAAGAGAAGGGAGGAAGGAAATGAGAAGGGATGTACCAGAGGACTGTTTCCAGGCGTGTGTGTGGCGTGGTGAGCAGTCCTGCTTCACCGGAGCAGGCGACGAGTGCTGCAGAGTAGGGGATGTTGCTGGGAGCGCAGATGGGGAGGCTGAAGGGGGCATTTTGTTCAGTTCTGGACCTTAAAATAAGGACATCGATCAGATGCCATTTAAGTGTGCTTTCAACCCTAAGATTCTAAGAGCTCATGATTCCATAGTTATATTCGAAAGGCCCGGGAAAACTCATTCACTCATTCAATAAATAAATTTGTTTAGTGACCTTTTGCCAGACACTGTACCGGGCATAGGACACAGACCACGGGACAAGCTTTTGAATTTTGTCGCAGAGGGTGAGAATGCGACTTCGCAGCGAACTCTTTTGACAGAACCTGGAGGAGGAGGACGAGTTAGGAGGCTCTTCTCATCTTCTGGGGAGGAGCTTTGAAGCTCTGAACTTTGTGAGATGGTGGTGCAAATGGAAAAGAAAGACTGTGAAAGAGGAATAGAGGAAAAAAAATAGCGATAGGACGTGGGCAATGGTTGGAGTAGGAGGCAGGCGGAAGGAAGAATCAAAGCTGCACCGAGATGTTTGCACCTGAGTGGGGGGGATCCTGGGATGCTGCAAACAGAATGAGAGACCTGGGAAGGAGCTGTTTGGAGGAAAAGATCAAATGATTTGCTTTTAAACCCGTTGATTGATCCTCGGTGCTCTCAGGTTATCCAGGTGGAGAAGCCCAGTCGTGAATGTGGTCCAGTCTTTTCAAAGAACAGGGCTGAAGATAAAGGTTTGAAAGTCTTCCAGGCATTGGCTTTGGTTGAGGCCATCTGGGGATGGGTGATCTCCCCAGGAGAGCACGTACATAGAGAAGCACGGAGGATCCAGGCCCTGAGCGACGTGTGCATTCAGGAGGTGGAAGAAGAAAAAGTGAGGAAGACGGAGAGGCATTGAGGGAGGTGGGAGGACAGCAGATTGGACAGGCTCCCGAGGGCGGCGGGGCGGCCAGTTCCTGCTGCCACCGGATGCAGCAGATTGTGTGCACACCCTAATAACCTCCAGGGAAACAGACTCCGGCTTTAAAAATCCCGTGGAGTGTATTGAGCTGTAAAAGTGTGGAGCCACCTGATCATTTTCTCTCTTCCTGGTGCCTCCGCCAAAGGGAGTGGGGGAGGGGAGGCTCTCCAGTGAGTCATCCCTCGAGCGTTAGGAGTTGTGGTTGAAAGGGTTGCTGTGAGAACGAGCTGCTTGGCTTGTTTTATAACAGGTTCCTGGGGTGCGGTGGTCACAGTAGCACTATAGTAGCCTTTGCCCCCTGGAGGTGTACCCCCAAAGGGAAGACGGTTTGGGACCGTCTGTGAGGGGTTTTTGTCTGCGCCATCCTGAGTGGCTCTGCAGGGTTTGTAGGTCACTCAAAACCGGCGGTTCCAGGGACACAGACTGTTCACCTCCTCACCTTTGGCTGTGGAGGAGGCGCTGTGCCCGCTGTGCCCGCTGTGCCCTAAGCACTTCTCCTGCGGGTCCTTGCGTCCACTCCTGTCCAGCCCCAGGGTTCCGGCCTCTCCAGCACCTTCAGCTTGTCTTTGCAGTGAGGGGACGTGGTGCCACGTGTCCTCTGGTATCAGGCAGGTCCAGGTTCCAAGTCTAGCTCTGCCCCTTACTAGCTGTGCGATCTTAGTCTAGGGACTTCCTTTCTG
The DNA here is from genome assembly GCA_004027375.1 of Macroglossus sobrinus. Lineage (NCBI taxonomy): Eukaryota > Metazoa > Chordata > Mammalia > Chiroptera > Pteropodidae > Macroglossus > Macroglossus sobrinus. The sequence continues at coordinate 132,613 of PVKZ01002328.1, read as the reverse complement.
TGACCTCAGTCGTCTCCTCGACACAATGATGGAAGCCAAACCTGCCTCCCTCGGAGGATTCTGTTGCCGACTGAACGAGATAACGTGTCCATGCGCTTGTTAGAACCTCCACAGATGCTACTCATGGTTTCTGCTCTGAAACTTTTTAAAAAAAATTCTTCTTCCATCTCTTCCTGTTGAATTGTTTTCAGAATTTTTCCCCCTTTCCCCCAGTGTTTCCCCCTTTTAAAAAGTAACGAATTTGAAGATAATTATAATCCATAACAGCCCTTAGCCAGCTCCTGTCTGGCTCCCTGGGCAAATAAAGGACCTTTCATGCTTGCATTGTTCTGGTATAGATTCCTTTTTGGAAAGAGAAAGCTGTCTTTTGACATTGCCCATCCTGCCCCGTGTCTGTCCCTGCAAATATAACAGCAACACCACCCACGTGGTGTGACACTCTAAGTTTACAAGCATTTTCACACACATCACCTCAACAATCTCGCCACTGTTTTGCAAGTCGGGTCCTGCACCCCGGCCAGCTGGTGGCTGCCTTCCGTTTTCAGACACGTGTGTGTGCGTGCACACGCGTGAACTTAAAGGACAGCTTCTTTAAGTTCTTTTCTTTTAACACAAAAAGCTGAAGTTTCAAAGCAGGTGGGGTGTGGGTTAAACACTGTTCTAAATGGCAGGCCTGCTGTTCATGGGGAGGGAAAGTGGCCTGAACGTTTAAAAATAACCCGAGCATTATAGACTCCCGTGAATTCTACAGCCCAGAGCGCTGCGTCCGTGGGTGTCTTACCTGCTGGAGTGCGGGAAAACAACAAGCGGAGAGGCGGGAGGGCTTCCGCGTGCCGGATGCTTCCGTGGCACACGTCGGCTGCAGAAGTAATGGTGAAAAAACAAAAAAAACCAGTCCGGCCCTATGGATCGGGATCGATGCTCTGGCACAGTCCGGGTAGTGCTGACCTTGGATTTGCTGGACACAGAGCACGGGGTGATATTTGGGTCTGCCGTGCAGTCGACCCCCCCTTGTCTGCTGCCGACCATCGTCTCCCCTCCCTTCCTCCCTGCCCTCCCTTCCTGACCCCTCCAGAGTGTGGGGCTTCTCCAGATCGCCACCTGAGGCTGTCCCGTCAGGAAGCGCAGGGGCTGAGGCGTTTTGAGTACATTTGGCTGTTCATTGAAAACTACGTAAACAGTGTGTGAAGCCGTGTTCGTTATGTGTAAATTGTGTCCGATAGCATGCCCTCGGGATTTTGAGAAGTTTCAAAGAGCTCGAGCAGCGCGTCTGGAGTGGGCCTGGGTTCCTGGCACAGCTCCTGCCACTGTGGGATGCCACAGTGCTGAACTGTCACAGCACAGGCGGCAGCAGGCAGGGCTTCTGACGCCAGCACGCACTGGGATACGGGGCGCTTGGGAACCCGCCGTCTCGGGACCTCGCAGTCGTCCCCCGGGGTGCAGCAGGGAGGCATCGCCGCTGTCATTTGTGCACACAGGGGAGTGAACTCGGTCAGGACGGAGGATGGAGGTGCGGTCTCCTGTCTTGTCACACAAGAGAGGCCCTTCTGAGGCCCTTCACGCCGGCTGTCATATGGGGACGTTTTCTTGCCTGTTGGCATTGCAGGATCACGATGAAACAAAGCGATTAGCCCAGATCTCTCTGAATGATCCCAGGGATGACACAGTGTGGCGGTTCAGATCACGGGTTTTGGAGTCAAGTAGACCCGAAGTTGACTTTCTGCCATGTCATTCACCACCCATCAGACCATAAGGGAAATTATTTCCACGTTGTCTCGTTTTCCTTATCTGTCAGATGGAGATTCTAATAGTACTCACCACACGGGATTGTTCTGAGGAATAAGCAAAGTAAAGGGTTTAGCACAGCGCCTTTCACATGAGCGTTTGATACCTGTTACAATTAATACTATCAACCCGGTTGCTCATACTTTTCTTTGTAATTAGTCTTGTTTGTTACATCACCATTTTCCTCTTTGTTTTGATAGTCCTGATTATTTTAACAAAGGGAGGATAGCATAACCGGAAGCTTTGGTTTATTATATTAATACTTCACCACTTTACATCTGGCAAAATCATTTTGAAGAATGTGACTGAGTGATAGAGTGATTATGTAAAGAAGAAAAAAAAAAACAAATCAAACAAGTCTTTTGGGGAAAGGGCTGTGATTGTGTCCGTGTGTGTGTGTGTGTGTGTGTGTGTGTGTGTGTGTCCAAGTGGTCGTCTTGTAAAGGGCCTTAGAATTCTCTTTCGATTGAGAATTGCGTTTCCACCATTCCCATGTTAAAGTAGCACATTGGGAATATGTATAAATCCCCCAAAGAGCGTGCGAGTCTTCACCTCCGAATGCCTGAGGGCTGCCGGTGTCATGGGCAGATGACTCGCACAAGTCTGCACACGGACTGGTAGAACTAGAGATGAGATCAGAATCTAGTGCGTGTCTTTGCGTGTAGACAAAAGTGCGTCTCTTTCTCATGTAGCTTTTCTCTAAGGGAAAGAGGTATGATGATAATGTTGTTTTAGTCTGTTTGTTTCTTTTCTCGGTTGAGAGAAGAGATGAAACCGGTTAATTTTTGGAAGACTGTAGTTAGTTTTTGCAAGCAGAATTTTGCTCTTCGATGTTTCATTTTCTGTGGAGAGGGATCTGAAAGTGTTCTTCATGTGGGGGTCTGAATGTCTCTTTTGAATAGCTAATTCCCCAAATCTTATTTCAGCCACAGCAGGAGATGCTCCTCATAAGAGAACGAACCGTGAACCGTGTAACTTAATGACCTATAAAATGAAGGCTGGGCTGTCGTGCTGGAAACGTGCCCCCCGAGTCAGTCCTCTGCTCTCCTGCAGGGGAGGCGAGCAGCCTTTCTTGACATAAAGGGGCGGGGAGGGTGCTCACCCCAGAAGTGAGACCTGGGAACACCTGAAACAGAGCAGTGGCTCAGAGTGAGAGTGTGTTCGGGGAAGGGCAGCACCTCAGGTGGGTACCAGCTGCCTGGTTGTTGCTGAAACTTTTCTCACTGAAAAACGTGCAGGAGACCCATTCATTCATTCTCTGGCTGTGCCTTTGGTAAAGGCTTCCTACGAAGACGACACAACGCAGGCGCTCTGTGTAGCGGCATGAGGGGAAGGTGTGTCCTCTGCTCTTGAGAGGCTTACGAGGTAGTGAGTAGACAAGGCACACGTAATGGGAAAAATTAAATAAATAGAAGCGTCCCAGTGGAGTTATAGTCATGGCAGCAGTGGTGTGAGTAAATGAGGCACAGAATGAATGACACTGAAGTGCTGTGAGTTGATGGGAAGTGGAGAGCATAGAGCCAGAGAGGTGATGGAAGGCTTCTCGGAGGAGGCAGAGTTGAACTGAACCATATCTTGACGGATTCCTCGGAGCTGGAGAAGCAGAGAAGCAGAAGGATGTTCTTGGTTGGTCTGTGTCAGGTGTTCCGAGATCGGAGTGGGCGTGACACGTTGTGACCATGCTAACACGTGGTATGTGGGGGGACAAGGCTGGAAAGGTCAACTGGGTTCAGATCATCTCGAGTTATTAGGCTAAGGAGTTACTTTTTCAGGCATAGAGAAACCACAAGTTTAGGTGTTGACAGGGAGAATGAAGTCACCTGAGGAGGAACCAGAATTTTAGGAGGGAGAGCTTGCTTTGAAGAGATTATTAATGATTTCACTTTTAAACGCACTGAGTTTGAGATGATGGAGCATAGGCCACTGGGGATACCCGTTACTTCACTGGGCATTTGGATCTGGAAATGAAGATCTGGAAGGGAAGGGTTAGAGACTAGATGTGGACCTAGAGGGGGTAGTTGAATCTGTGGGTGACCCCGAAAGGAAAGACATCAGAGAGAGAAGGTGAAGGGGCTGGGGACAGACCCGTGGGGTGCCCCCACAGTCAAGTGAGAGGAATGAGAGAAGGAAGCAGGGAGAAACTGGGGGATGTGGAGACTGGGACACGGCGGGGGAGGCTCTGAGCAGGAGGGGACGTCAGTGGTGCCAAACGCTGCAGAGCGGTCAAGCAAAGGAGGGCAGACCCAGGGCCATAGGAAGCTGGGGTGGGGGTCTCCGTTTAAGTTCTGGGGAGTGGAAGAGGCAGAGCCAGCGTCTGGTCTGGCTGGGTACACGTTTCAAAACTGGCCTTAAGTCCGTATCATATGGGTATGCCTTATTCACTCTGATTATTTTATACCCGGTGGGCGTAACCAGCTGCTCAGTGTGGGAGAGCGTGGGAGCGAGAGGGTGTGGTGATGGACAGGTGGTGGCTTAATCTGCTGATGATTCCAACCCGAAGGGGCCTGCGAGAGGCAAGGCTGGTGGGTGTGGCGGAACCGAGTTCTCCGCTCTGGGCCTTTCGGGGTCTTCTAGGCTCGGTTTCGGCTGTGAGCTTCTCTAGCTGCCATTAGGACTTGGTCTTCGAGAGTGAGCTGCGGGGAGCAGGTTCGGGACACGGCCTGGGCTTAGCCTGGGCTTAGCCTGGGCTCTGTCTTCATCGCTCTGGCACTTGACACCATGCCTGACATGTAGAGGGGGCTTAGTTTGCTTCCTGAGTGAGTGAATCAGCCAGAGCCCACCCAGGCTGAGCAAGCTTCGCGATGTGTGGGATGTATTTTGTTTTCTGAGTCAAGAGGCCAAGGGGGCGGATGGATGGGCGTGCTTCCATCGGTTTTTCTCACCCTCAGATGTTAGCGCGCCTTCCGCTCATCACCGTCGGTCAGTGCCGCAGCTCTGCGGTGTGGTCCTGCCACACCTCACCTTGGCTGGGAAGCAAGGCTGGACCCTGAGTGTGGGCACTGAGATGCACAATGACAGGGCAGGGATCCGTTGTCGTCTGGGGCGACACACTGAGTCCTCAAACGGACTTTCCCAATGAGGGTTACTGTCTATTAGAGGAAACGTATTTGACTTGTGTGCGGGCTGAAAAGTGACCTCATCTTTTGGAAAAGAAAGGACTGAAGTGGTGACCCTAGAATCTTTGTGATCCTAGATGCACTGAAAGGAAATGAAAGATGCGTCTCGGCTGCCCCCCACAGCCAAAGGTCCCACACTGCTGCTCCACACTGCCCTCTCATCAAAGGGGGCTCACTGAGTCTCCCCCTTTCCTGGCTGTCTCCCCTCTCAAATCTCCCCTGTGCTCTCCTGTGGTGCACACGACATTCCGCCTTGGATCAGAGCCCTTTATGGACACGTTTTTCCCTTCTCTCTTAAACTATAAGCTCTTAGAGGCCGTGACTGTGTCTGATTTATCCTTGAGCCCCAGAATCCCTGAGAACAAGGCCTTGCATATTAAAAGGGTTTAATGAGTATTTGATAAATGGGTTTATGAATTAATGAGGAAGTAAACAAACATACGTCTCTCCCAGGTATCAAGTCTCACTGTTCAGATGCTGGTCTTTAATATGTTTTTTTTTTCTTTTTCCTTTTGACCACTTGTCTTTCTGACCAAGTTTCAGGAACTTACACTCCTCTGCTCCTCCATCCACCCCCGACACACCAAAGCCAGCCCTGGGCTGTACTTCTGAAGTCTGCTCTCACACACAGAAAGCTGTCAGATTTGCAGGGTTTGCTGTGTGCTACCGTGGTCACAGCTACCACAGCTGAAATGTGTTCCACAAACACTTATGTAGCACTTACTGTGTGCCAGGTACTGTGCTAAGAGCTTGACACGTATTAACTAACTTAATATTTGTGACAGCCCTGTGTGATGGGTGGCACGCCTTCACAGAAATTCAACCCTCTGGGAGACTGTTTTAAGGTCATTCTTTACTTCTCGAGGTCTAAGATCGTGCCTGTGACTGAGCAAGGAGGACAGTACTGTGACGTGCAGTATGTAATCAGTGGCCACACATCGCAAAGAATCCTGACCTTACTATCAGAAGATCCAGCTCTGTGCACCTGTACAAGTCCTTGACCCTGGGGGCCTCAGGTAATAGAATGTGCCTCACAGTCCTGCAGCAAAGATGCAGTGAGATAACACTGCCATGGTTGGCACCTAGGAAATACCGAGTTGTCAGAAATGAATGGTTTTAACAACATCTTTACAGCAAAATTTGCAGATCTATAGTTAGCTGATAGGGTGTTGGAGCTGTGGGGTTTCTCAGGCATCGGTTTGAGAAATGCTGATTCTAGAGATGGACATTACATAAGGCTGTGAAGTCATGTTTTCACCCCAGCGAGGGCTGTACGGCACCGTGGAAGCTCTCAGACTCCCAAGATGTCTGACTGCCTGTAATGCTCCAGTGCTCTGCTGTGGATTTGCATATGGTCTCCTGCCAACTTTTGTCTTAAGGACCCACTCCCAAATCCTCTCTGCATTATGTTCCTTAGAGCACTGCTTTGCATAAGAGCCTATTTCTTGGAAAAGCTCAACAGAGGAAAAATAGAACAAAAGGGGCTCTGACAGCCTCAGCATAAGCTATCTGAGTGTAACTGGCAGGGTATGGGGAGATGCGGGTGTGGGGCTGGTGGGAGGGGTGCACACTCTTTGGAGGAGCCTGGATTTGCAGACTCCTCAGTGATGGGCTAAAATCTCATGTGAAGATGGCCCCAGGCCCGGCAGATCTGGGAAGAGCCTTGTGATGAGGGGAACGGGCTAAGTGCTTCTCCAGCCTCGCCACTCACATCTGTCTCACGTCTTAGTACAAACTCCCATGGCCCGCCTGGTCTGTGGGAGTGCCACCTTGTTTCCTTCCTTTTCCAGAGGAGGCTGGAGGGACCCCGTATCAGTCACCTCCCTTCCTGCGGGCACTTTGGATGGTGCACTACTGGAGTGGAGGGAATGCGGGGGGAAAGCTCTGATTGATCTAGGAAAGTTTTTCGCTTGCTTCTTCAGATCCTTTTGAGTTTCTGGTTTGCAGGTGAATGCTTGAAAAACAGCGTGTAGAGCATTTGGCTGTACCATCGTGTGTGCGCGTGTGTGCTGACCTTGTGCACAGTGTGTGGGGCTACACTTTCCAAGTGCTATGAGATGGAATGGTTGCATCATGGTAAAATTTAAGGCTTGGACTGCAGCAAAGTCTCACAGGGGTGTAGAGGGCTGATGACAAGAGGTCACCTTTTTAGGAATGTCTGGGCTCTGAGGTGTGGTCCCTGGGTGGTACCTGAGTTCACAGTGATATGCTCACAAGTGACCAGTAGATGGTGCTCTAATAACAGGAAAATATGGCTACCGGCCCTCCTGTGCTGGGAAGGGATTTTTGGAAACTGGTTTCCAATCAGAGTTATGACCAGTTGCTGATTTCTGCATTTCTATTTGTGGGTCTTTAAGAGGACAGTGGAACTGGGGGCACTGGAAGCAGAATGCACATCAGATTCCCTTATGAAGAGCATTATGGCAATGACCTGATCTCAGGCATTTTCTAGGGATCATCCGGGATCTTGAGGGCAGCAAACGAATTCCCAGTGAACCACATGCTCCAGCATGGGGTCCTATAGTTTCTTCTCCTGACAGTGAGCCATTTGGAGTTATACTGTTACTGCACAGGAGAGATTGGCCTGGGTATTAGAAAGAACCATAAAGCGGAAAGCAGATCTGTTAGATGTTCAAAATCTGCCTCTTCTCAGATGTGGCCCAACTCGTTAGCGTTTCTGAAACTCTGCTGATTTGTCCATAAAATCAGGGTCATAACACATGGGCTACCAGGATGACCTCAGAGGTTTGGAGTGAAGTTTATGTGAAGCAAAAACTATTAAACACACGTAAGATACTGTTTGGCCATTACAATTGTAGCCCTCTGGGGGCTGGGAGAATGGGGCGCTGGAGAGCATGAAAGAAGTTCATAGATCTCAAAGGTCTCAAGAGCTGCCACAGACAGGTGGGGGGGTAGAATATGAGTGTGGGCTGTCCTCCCTTAGTCCCAAGTCTATTCCCAAAGCCATTTATGCCATCATATCTGCCTCTGTTCTCCTGAGCTGCAGGAATCCTGTTTATAACTCCCCTAAGAGGTGCCCATACTCCTAAGTGTCTTCAGTATTATCCCCAACCCATGCAGTTGTGATCTCTGTCTCCTCAGAAGGCAGAAAGGCAAGTCTCAACTGCGGTGGGCCCTCACCTTTCCAAGTGTAATGTTTTGTCTTGGGGATTTGAGGTCTCTAAAGAATTACAGCAGCCACAGAGAATATAAGACATCGTACGGAGAGGAGAGGAGCGAATGCTGGATCTCTGCTGAGTGGGTGACACTGAAGACACAAGTCAAGGGGTCCTGATCTTCCAAGGACCTGTTCTGGGAGGAAAGAGTTTGGCGAGCTCTGTTTCCTCAAGTGTCCCTACAGGGGTGCCACCCCACAGCCTGCGAAGGCCAGGGCACAAAGGAAGGGGGGTGAAGCTGCAGTGTGAGAACGAGGTCTATCAAACATTCTAGCCAGTGAGGTTAAAGAATCTAATTTAATCCAAGAAGAGGAGACATTATTTTTGTCACTATCTTTTTTGTTCATAATGGTATCCTCAGTGACCGAAATGGTGCCTGGTGCTCAAAAGTATTTGTCAAATCAATAATCTGAATGAATTTTGTGCTATAGATTGTGGTCCTGCCTAAAAGCACAAATTCGATCATTTTGAAAACCCTTTCTAATCCTATGTAGTTTATAGGGTTACTGAGACAGCTTCTTGTGACTGGTTATCAGTGACTTCCGAGGCTGATGGGACTTAATGGTCCCACTTTCCCTCTCACTTCTGACAGGTATTCAGACAGAAAAGGACCCTCCGATTAAGGTAGGTAGAAGGACAGAGTAAGGCAGTAATGTGAAATCGAAATACTAATTAGAGCTGACTCACTTGGAATGGTAATTTGGCCTAAAATAGGCTCTCCTGAATCAAGGGGTCAACATGCTGTCCCCAAGGGCAGCAGGGCCTTCTGGTGTGGACATGTTAAAACCATTCCTTTGATTTTCCAGAACCTGTAGAATTTCCCTTCACACATGTACATACACTCTCACACAACAAACCTTCATCAGTACTCACATGGCTTGCCCCCCCACACACACGCACGCACACGGAGGAACACACGTGCCTTTCACTCAGACACACCTCCCTTCTCACCAGTTCCTCTCACACGCGGAGGGAGACACGGTGAAGGCACACTCACCCGGGACTTCCAAGAGAGGGGGGAGGGAGAAAACCTCTTCCATTGCTCACATGTGGAGGATTTGGATAGGACTGTGTTGAGGCCAGGGCAGGACAAGGGGGAAGGCGTGCTCCAGCCAGTGTGGACATGGGAAGGGGCAGCTGGTACCTGTCCCCGATCCACACCACTGAGTCACCTGTGGGGAACGGCTTGGTCGCTAAACCCAGGCACTCTTTCTCCAGGCCTTGGAGTCTACCTTAACCATTTCTGCAGCTCAGCTCAGTAAGTTTTATTCTTGATGAATGTTGTGGGTTTGAGGAAGTCAGTGGACCTCACCTGGGGTTTTGTAAAAGATAGAGGCAGAAGGATCCCTCTGTTAAAAATTTGAGGATAGTTTCCGCTCAGAACTCTCCACCCAGGGCTCCAATATCTGGCCCACCCTTACCGGAGTGGATGCGCAGGGCTCTGCTGGAGCCAAACCAAAGAGGCCGCCCCAGATCGCTCTGTTTGCAGAGGGAGAGCAAAAGCTCCGGCCAGGAGCTGGCACCAGCACCAAGTGCGGAGCCCCCAGAAGTCCTCGCGTCCCTCACGGGCCTCCGGGCTGCTGAGCGGGGAGGTGGGGGAGAGGGTGCTCCGCGGAAATCCCTTGTGGAACCTGGGAGTCGCAGAAGAGCCGGGACTTGGCCCCGGTGCATGGCGCGCAAGGCGCGCAGGGCGCACAGGCGCCCATTCCCCGCTAGGGCGGTGGGCCGCGCACCGCGCCAGGCCCCGCACAGGCGTCGCCCCTCAGTGGGGACGGCAGGCGCGAGTGCGTGCGCGTGCGTGTGCGCCCCCGCCGGGCCTCAGCTTCTGCGGAGACTCCGCCAGGCCGCCAGCTGCGCCGCCCCTCTGCTCTCCGCCTTACTTGGGGGGAAAAGGCGACTCTTCTTCCCCGGACCTTTACAGAGGTAGCTGGCTACCCTGTGACTTAACCAGTCATTTAGCCTAACTAGCCCAGCATCTCGGGAACCCGTGGACTGGACGGTTGGCCGGGGTCCTTCTGGCTGCATCCCCGACCCTCCCAGCCTCGCCGGCCCCGCCCCCGCTTTCCCGGGCTCCGCTTGCTCTCCCCTCCCCGCCTGCGCCCTCCCCCTCCTCCTCTCCCTCCCCGTCTTCTCGGCTTGGCGGAGCGGGGGCTGGAGCGGGGGGAAGAGGAAGACCGAGTTGTGAGTGAGCAAGTTCGGCCCTTGGACAGCTCCCGAGGCAGGCCCGCGCTAGGCTCCGCGGCAACCTGTTCCTCCCTCGCGCCAGCGCCCGCCCGCGGCCCGCGCGCTCCCGCCCTCTCCCGGCGCAGCCGCGGATCGCTGTTGCCTGCTGATCCGGGGAGGCGGCCGCGGCGGCCAGCGCTCCGGGCGGATGCTGCCGCCACTCGGGCTCCGCCGCTCTCTGGATGCTGCTCAACTTCTCTCCCGGGCGCAGGATCTTTGAAGTCATTTGTCTCTCTCTCTCTCTCTCTCTGGTTGGATCGACTTCTTATTTCGATGTCTCGGGCGTTGCGGTTTCCGCAGGAACCTCTCTACCGCTCTCCCCCGTCCCTCTGTCTCAACCTTTGGATGCGTCTGTGCTGGCAGATTTAAAGACCCAAGTCTTGGCTGTGGAATTTCTCGGATGGACTTGCAGGGGCTGGTGTGATAAAGCGTGTCACCATAACCCCGTCCCTGTCTTTTTGTTGTTGTTGTTGTTAAAGTTCTTTTGTTTTCATCCTCCTTCCCCCGCCCCCAACCCCAATAAATCACCAAACTGCTACCTAGCGGGCTGGTGCCTGCATCTCTCCCAGGACTAGGTGGTGCGTCTGCCAGGCGAGAGGCTATGTTTGAAGAGCATCCTACTCCGCCCCTTTCCTCTCCAGTCCCCGAACGCCACCGCACACTGGCATTTTGAAAAGAAAAAAAAAATTGCCTCCAGAAACTGAGCTCCCCTAGCCCTCTCCTCCCCTTTTCTTTCCCCTCCTCCTTGAGGAATGGAGCTTCGCGGAGGTTGCGTTTAGACTCGACAGTTCAGAGCGGCGGGGTCGCTGCCGCCGCCTCTCCGAAGAGCTCGCGAGGCTCCCCTCGGACGCGGTGGTCCCCGCGCCCGGCTGGATGCGGCTCTGAGTCTCAGTGTGTCTCTCTGCTTGTTGCTGTGTGCCGGTGTTCGGCCGTGATCACCTTTGTGTGTCTTCTGTTTAAACTTCAGGATGGCTCGCTTCGGGGAGGCGGTGGTCGCCAGGCCGGGCTCAGGCGATGGAGACTCAGACCAGAGCAGGAACAGGCAAGGAACCCCGGTGCCCGCCTCGGGGCCCGCCGCCGCCTACAAGCAGTCGAAAGCGCAGAGGGCGCGGACTATGGCTCTGTACAACCCCATCCCCGTCCGGCAGAACTGTTTCACCGTCAACAGATCCCTGTTCATCTTCGGAGAAGATAACATTGTCAGGAAGTACGCCAAGAAGCTCATCGACTGGCCATATCCTTTCTAGCCCACCATAATGCCCCGCTCCCCCTATGCATTTCTTTGGGTGAGGGGAAAAAAAAAAACGAGCATGGATTCTGTCCCCCATTCCCTTTCCGGTGCCAATCTGCCCCTTTGCTGAAGTGCGCTCTTCACCTCGGGTGCATCTAAGGGGCGAGCTTGGTGCCACGGAGAGACCAGTGTGGGCACTGGTGGTTTGCAAGGTAAGACTTCTGGTTTTTGATTTTTCCTCTGTGGAAATATCTAGCATCCCTGGTGCATGGTGTTGCGGCTTTGACGGATTCCCAGGCCCCCAGGCTCCTCACGTTGCAGGAGTCGCCCCTAACCTCACGGCTTTCCTTCATGCCCAGTCCCTCCTCTGCCTCCCCCAGAGCCACCCCCTCGCCCCTGTCCCCATCAGCTGCGGGGAACACCTGCACTGTGTGCCTGGAGGGCACGTCCCGACTCCCTGAGGGGCTTTCTCCGTTCACAAGCTTCGAGAGTTCTAGGCCCAAGCCCTGTAGACAAGGAGACAGATGGGTAAATACAACTGGCATTTGGCTGAGGACCCAGCTAACTCTGGGGACCGAGCAGAAGTTGCACTGAAAGTGGAGTGACTGAGTGTGCTGGGGGAGGCAGTCTCTAATGACACAGCCCAAACAGCTCAGCTGGAGTTCTGCCCTCAGCCAGGGGAGAGCAGCTCACCCCCTCCTTTCCTCAGTCCTGGGTCGCGTGCCCCTGCCTTCTCACGGCCAGCCCCGCTCAGTGCTCTCCCAGAGCCCGGGATCCAGGCGCAGCCGCTGGGCCCGAATTCACCAGCTGGAGGCTGCAGCAGCTGAGCCCAAAGGTGTACAAGCAATCTGTCTCTCCCTAGCTCCCGGGGAACTGCTTTCCACATAGAGCTGGTGGGGTGTCTCAGACGGTGGCAGTGTTGGGGTACACGGGCATAGAAGGAGCTTCTTTGCAGGTTTAAATAAGTGGACCAAATGCAGGCTGCTGATAAGGCATCTCCCTGCCTCGTTCTTCGCTACGAATTTGGGCATCTGGCAAGATCTTTAGGACCTGGGGATTCCTGGGGCGGTGAAGGGGATTAGTAGGAAACAAGTCAGTGGGGGTGGGGGTGGGGGGGGTAAATATGGTGGGGGGAGGTCGGCTTGGAGGGGACTTTGATGCTTGTGGAGAGAGCTTTCTTGGGATGGTTGCACCTGCAAAGGAGGCCCCGCCTCTTCTTGCCTTTCCTCCCTCCTCTCCCCTCCCACCCTCCAGGTGTGCAGCACGGAGACAACTGGTGACATGGTGGGTCCCGAGTGTCAGCGAGGCATGTGGCTGGCTCCCTTCAGGGCCTGGGCATCTCCCTGCTGCCCCCACCCCAGTCTTTGTCAGCCCCCCCCCCCGCCTTCCTCCCTAGTTCCCTGCCTTGGCAGCCCCGTGATTGGCTGGCCTGTGGTGCTTCCAGGCAGCACCCCTCATTAGAAACGGAGGAGCATCTCTAAGCAGATATTCTTCCTGCTGCTGTACACATTCTCCCACGGCCACCCCTGTCTGGGCTTCCTCTCTCCTCCTCCCTGCGCTCACCGCCCCCTCCCACCCCCGCGGAGTGATGGGGCCGTGCGGTGCTCGAGTTAAACGTGCCTGGGGTGGGGATGTTGGGGAGGGGAAGGGTCTGGTGCCCGCAGGCCCGCCTGCCAGCGAGCTGCCCAGAGCAGGCAGATCTCATTGTGTTGCGTGCTGCGGCTGCAAACGCTCCTCCAGGCAGGTCTCTGCTGATTTCTCCAGCAGGGCCCTGTCCCCAGCCCCCCTTCTACAGTTCTCTGAAACCCCTCACCCACCAGGTGCCGCCTTCCTGTGCCCTTCTCCTAGGGGCGTGTGTACTCAGGCAGGCGCCCTCCATTTCCTTGCGGTAGACAAAGCCAGCCAGCTGCCCCGTGGGTGGCAAGGTGCGCCCGCAGCCCTCCGTGGCACCTTGGACAGCGCCCCCGAACCGATACTCCCTAGGCGGCCCCTGCCCCACGTCCACCCGGGTTCAGCGCGTCGGGCACTTCCGGCCGGGCCAGGCTCCGGGCTGGGGTCTCAAGCACGTTCCCTACACCACGCGGCGGCGGCTGCTGCTCACGTTTTCTCTTCTGCTGGGAAGACGCCGCCTTTCCGCCAGGCGTCGTGAGCGCAAGGTGCACTGTGGGTTTGACTCCGCCCTCTCCTTGTCTCCGGCCAGGGCGGGCCGGGCAGTCAGAAGGAGTCAAGTGGAGGAGGCTCTGCAGCTGATTTCAGCATCATGCTCGGCTCCTTGGCTGTGAGCCCGTCCCCGTGGTCGCTCCTCTCCCCACGGTTGGACGTTTCGCAGGGCTCTACAGCGCGTAGGCAGTTGTAACAGTGTTCAGAGAACATCTGCTAAGGTGTGTAGAGGAGCCCTGTGGGCAAATTTAAAATATAGCATGTCTGCTTCTTTTCTCCTGGCTGTACGTGGTAATTGGCTAATATATACTCCCTTGGGTGGTGACCATGTGGAAACAGAGTGCTTCTGTGGGTTCTGCGTTTACTCCAATACCACATGCATCCAAGTTCCGAGCCTCCTTTGGAAACACCTTGCGTCCTGAAGCATCTTGCTCGTACCTGCTGGGAGGCAGTATGCGCTGCAGTTACCAGTAAAGTTTTTGAGCAAGGCTGTCTGAGTTCCAAACCCAGTACCTTCAGCAGCTCTTTGACTTAGAAAAGGTACTTCATTACTCTGCGACTCAGTTTCCTTCTTGGTGAAATGAAGGGGATAATAATGAGAATTAGATGAGTTAATATGTACCAGGCTTCTAGAACATTGCCCAATCACCTAAGAAACAGTAGCTATCATTGTTAGTGGAGTCTTTCAGGAATTTCAACATACCTGAAGGGAGGAGGGGCTCAGTTCTAGCTGAACTAAGTTTTCTAAATTTTTACCTCTCAAAGATAGCAGGGGACAGCATCCTCATCACCTGGAGTCTTGTTAAAGTTTCAGAATCCAAAGCCCCACTTCAGACTTACTAAATCAGAATCTGCATTTTAATAAGATCCCCAGGTGAAAGGTCATGTGCACTTTAAAGTTTGGGAAGTATGTCTCTGTGCATTGTAAGGGGCATATTTTTGAAAACAGGAAGATTGTTCAGAACACATGTTAAGACCTGCTTTGAACTGACAGACGCGTCTGAAGCGTGTTCAAGGATTTGGATTATTTGTGTACTATGCATGTTGAGATGTCCGCATCTTTCATTGGCCACGGAAAGTCACCGGACTGAGAAGGGAATGTGAGCCGGTGTGCGGTGTTGGTGGTCTCCTAACACTGCATGTTACTGCTCTTTAATCAGATTGGGCTGAAAGGGTCAGCCAAATAAAAGGAATGATTTAATTTAAACTTGTAGGACTCTGGCTTGGAGGAGGTGGTGGCAGTGGTGATTTTTTTCAGTTATTCATAGGGAGGGTCTAGTTCATGGGGGAAGAAATGCCTAATGTAACCCAGATTGGGCATGAAAAATGGTGGCGCCTCAACAGCCCACTCCGAATGCATTTCCTTTTTCTTGGAATTTACATCTGCATAGGCAGATAATTTTATTTTCTTATGACACTCTCTTCTGCAGTGGATACCATAACCTTTTTGGAAATGCTAATCTTATTTAAAATGTGGTATTACATTTTATATGCTTCCTTCTTTTCTTTCTTGCCCATCTAATAGATCTAACAAAGGAGTTCTCTTTTTCTCAGAGAATTGGCTCATCTGAATGTCATCCCACATTCCCTGTGTCATATGCTTACCAGCTTTAACCCTTCTCTTCTATACCCAGCCCCAGTTACCCCGTGAACACACAGCGTGTCCTTCTTGGTGTGTGAGATGTCCCACACTCGCTTGCACTTTTCCAGGTGAGAGGATGAAGGGAAGACATGGTGTGTCTGACTTGCAGCCTCTCTGCCCTTGACAGGCAGGGGGAGGTCCCCCCCACTGATGGTGTGGCTCATCTCCACAGGGGAGCACATGTTCACGTGGACGTGGACATGGTTTAAGGAACATCGAATGTGTTGGCAGCCACTGAGGTGATGCAACTCGTTACAGTGAACCTATGGGTACCCATCCATGATTTCTGGCCGCAGAGAATTTCATTGTAGCCCCAGAGAACTCTGGCTTAGGGTCAGAGGTTACGTGCTGTATTCTGGTGAATCCCGTTGTAAACTGTCCATTTATTTTGAAGGTTTGGGGTGAGGATTAACGAAAACTTGAGTCTCCAAATCTCCCCCTTTGGCATCTGCTTTTCTCCTGCTTTGGTTGCCTATAAATATATAGTACCATGCAGGATAGTAGGCTGTAATCCTGGCAAGGACTTTAGGTTTGATGTAACTAATGGATCATGAGTCAGAGTGCCTTGGTTAGGGCGGAGGGTGGCAGCCCACCAGGACGAAGCCTATAACTGTGTCCTGTGCTCAGATCATGCATAAAGGCCTCACATCTGCGGCGTACCTGGGCACACGGATGCAGACAGTGAAACAGGGAGCCACTGTAACCGGTACCGAGTCTGCAGGATAAAGGTCTTCATTTCCTAAGACTCCCAGGACAGCCTCCGCATTGCCCATTGGCTCTGCTCTTGAAGTGAAGTGTGGTAACGTGTCTTCCGAAGCCAGGCCATGGCTTGTTGTGGGGACCGGTCGTAATGGGGATGCAACCTGGACAGCGACGTGGAGTGAAGGGGTTTGACAGAAATGAATGACTTGTGGATGGCGACACAGATATCTGGGATGAGATAGTTTTGTCTGTTGGTTTGCATGTCATGACTTCCCCGCCTGCCTTCCCTGTGGTAGGTGCAGAGCACACTATGAGTTAAAGGGGAGGGAACAACGAGAACAGGCCTGCTTTTTATACTCTTCTGAAAGATCCACACTCTAGAATTATTAGCTCCATCCAAAATTGCTTACCTCGTTTTAGCTGTTCCTGTACAAAATGTAGGTGTTTTTTTTCCCCCCTCAAACTCTGCTGCTTTTCCCCTTCTTTATAGGAACAGCTGGTTTCTTTCCATCTCCATGCTCTTCATTCAGATGAAACTGAGTCCAGACTTGCTAAGCTCTCAGAAAGGCCCTCTGACTCCCTGTGCTCCCCCAGCAGACCAGTAGCTTCCCCTTTGTCATGCGCAAGGAAATGGCAGCTCCCTGGCCAGAGCCCCGCCTGGCAGCCCAGCCCATCAAAAGGGACCCGGACCCTCTCTATTTTCCTTATCACTGACCACAAAGAGGAAAGAGGGAACCAAACACGACTGTAATTAATACCATCTTATTCAGGGGCAGACAGAGCAGGCCTCCTCCTTCACTTGCTCTTTCAGCCCAGTCCTCTGTCCTTTTCATCTTTCTATATTTCACCATCTCTCATTTTTAAGTTCAGCCTTTGTGAATAATTCATTATCTGTGTGGGTTTTTTTCTAGGATTTTCAGAAAAGAAGGTTATTTGTCTTCCTCTTGGATATGAGCAAGATGTCTTGCAGAGGACCTGCCTCACACATCAGCTTTTTCCTTTAAGTCCTGTTTTGTTGCATTTGGACCAGGACACCAGAGAAAGGTGGCTGGGGGTGGGGAAAAATCTCTTTTAGCATGCATTTTCTTGCTGTTTTTATAATGACCGCCTCCTACTCAGTCCTGTTAACATTTGGGTGCCCATAAATATGCAGCTAGGCCCCTCCTGTATTCAGAGAACTTGGTTAACTAGGAGATATTTATGTCCCCAAGTACTTGTCAGTCCTTTCATCATCCTGCATCTTCACACTGGAAAATGCTGAGGCACTGAGTGAAGAAACAGGCTCTGTAACTATTACTTTTCAAATTCCAGTAAGTTCACATGAGAACGTGGAGGGGGAGGCAGGCACTGAAATAGTGTATAACAGCCCCCCAGACCCCCCATGCACACACACCACTACCATCAGCAGCACCACGTGGCTACTAAAACAGTCCCTTTCAGAGAAGTATAAAAATGCTCGGGATTTGTACCAACACTTCTCTTCCTAAGCATCCTAAGCCTGCACAGAGGGGACTCATGTGGGGTCAGCAGTCGTGGTCCAGCATCGCTTTTAAATAAGGACAGGAAACACAGCACAAAGGTTTTTGGAGTTTCCGATTCTGATTTCTCTTATGCGTTAAGGGGGGTGTCTGTGGTGTGTTGTGCCCAGCGCGTACCCCAAGTACGTCTGTTGACTTAGTTTTCCATTCCTTGTATCTTTGGCCAATCTTTAGCTATGAACTCCACCCCATTTAGGAGACCCCCATGTCTCCATCTCTGGAAAGCAAGGAACAGCCAGAAGGCGTGGTTAAGAGGAGAAAATGGGCCTGAATCAGGAGAGCAGCGTTGAATGACAGTAAAATGCGTCGGTCACCCAGGACAGCCCCGGCCCTGTGCCGGGCAGAGCAGTGGGCACTTCTCAGGAGCTTCTTTTCTTACTGTACTTTGAGTTCCAAGTTTGTAGGACTAAAGAGTTCTACTCTTAGCCTTCCTGATTTATATATATATATAAATATTTATATATATATAAAAATTTATATATCTATAAAGGCCTGCAGTAGACCCATTTTTATAGTAGTTCACCCAGAGGCAGGTGGGCAGGGCTTGGGACTGGAACTCCAGGCTGGGCTCCAGCTACAGGCCCCTGTGGTCTAGCCACGTGAGGGGTTTTGGGGAGAGGCCCTGCCTGGCGCCTGTGCCAAGTGTGGTCTTTGTCCCTGTGGGTGGTTGATTTGAATCGCTGTTGAAGCTCTGCATAATTTTGAGGCTACTTTTTTTTTTTTTTTTTTTTTTTTGCTGCATTTGGCCCATCTCTGGAGAATTTGGAAAGTGTGTCTCAGATGTATGTGGTCGCCTCTGTAGAGGCTTGTGTCATTAAAGCAAGGTGGGGTGGGTGAGGTGTCTTTATTTCCTCTTCCCCTTTTGGAGACAGATGAAAAAGATATGGCCTCGCGGTGGGTAACAGGCCAGGGTCAATGTCAGGACCGGAGGCTAGCGGAACATGAGATTCTGGCAGCACTTCCGTGGCCGAGGCCCGGGGCGCCGTGAGCGGCCTCCGGGCCCTGGAGAAGAGGCAGTGCAGACCTTTGCAAGGCGGAGATTAGTCCTCACGATTCTTTCCCACTCCTCAGCTTCGCTGTAGGTTTGAAGTTTTTCAAACTTTCTGTTCCTCTCTCTTCATTTCCACACCATCGTCTCGTGGGGCTGGTCATAGTCAAAAAGCATGAAATGGATTTTCCACGGTCACTCACTCACTCACATCCTGGCGGCCTCCAGCTATGTGCGATTGGGAGCTATTTGGCCACCGATTCTGTCAGCAACTTCTCTTTTCGGCAGGTGATCCACCAGCATCCAGCCTAATTCCTCCCTCAGTTTATTTGTGTTGAAGTCATCCATATTCACCAGTTTCATCAGCACCACTGGTCCTCAAACTTCAGCGTGTCTCAGAATCTCCTGAATAGCTGGTTGAGATACTGATTCCTAGATTGCCCGGTGTTTCTGATTCAGTAGGATGGAGGAGGGCCTGAGAATTTGTATTTGTTACAAGTTCCCAGGTGACCCTGATGCTGCTGGCCTTGAAATCATACTGAAATCTCTCACTTGCCAGCTCGAAGGCCTGCTGCCGACAAAAACTCGTTCTTTGTGTTCAGGAAGTGAGGCTTTGAGACTCCACTATCAAAATACAGGTGACCTTGGGTAGGGAGGCATAGTAAGTGAATATATGACTACGGTTCTTATTTTTATTTTGGCCTTATAACTGAGAGCAGGCTCTTGTGAGAACTGGCATAGGATATGCCCCCACTGAATCCCAGCACGTGGTATCATGTTGGCACTTGGTGGACATTCAGTAAACTGTCATTGAATGAAATACTCAGTTACTACTGATCCATGACAGGTGTTGATGAAGTGCCCATTATGTGCCCAGTGTTGCACTGACCTGGACCTACAGGACCAGGTGTGGCCTTCGTGGGGGCAGAAGAGGTGGCTAGGAGGTAGTGAGGGCATTGGCTGGCTGGGAAGGGGTCAAAGGGTCATTTCATGGGAATTTGGAGGTTGTAAAAGATGAGCTTTCTCTACTTCACAATCTTGCTAAGGATTGTTCCAGGTTCTGTATTACCCAACATAGGCTCTGAAAAAAGTACACAGCGTTTGTAGTTATCTGGCATTTTGTCACGCAGAACTCTTTATTAATTGGCACCCAGAGGTCTGTAGTATAAAAACAGATGAGACTTGTAGCGATGGCCCCTGGACACCACAGAATGCCGAGCGCTTTCCGAGTGTCGCCAGTGAAGCACTCATCTCATCATGTCCTACACGGTTTGAGCGGTGTGAGCACGTCATTATAATCCATGTTGATTTTCTAAAGTAGCTCTTTACCACTTATTTTTGTTAAATTAACCAAAAACATTCTTCTTGGGCTACACTGGATGACAGTTATAACAGAATCACTGCCTTGTTCTAGAAATCAGTCCTTTCAGCTCTAGAAATACTCCAGGGCCTGGATATGAATCCTGGTGTCATTGTTGTTGTCAGGTGGTGGTTGAAACAGAGTCACTATTTTTAAAATGGATCGATAGCTCAGTAGGCCTTAGATTTGCTGGGCAAGATCTTTAGCTAGCAAGCTGGTATTGCCTCTGACTGGGTGTGTGTGTTTCTGTAGGCTAACGTTGAAAGTGGACCACCAGGATTTCCAAGAGAGTCTCTGATAGGCATCTCAACAAGAGGTTGGCAGATGCTACCTTCCCCAACTCGACTGAATTATGTAACTTTTGTACCTTGGGCTGTTTTTCTGCTCTTTTATACTCCTGTCTTTTTTCTGCTTAATCATGGTTATGGGATGTTTGACTTGAAACAGGGTGATGGTCTTTAGGTGTGGAAGGCAATGGAACTTTAGAGTTGAGAATGACCTCAGTGGCCAGCTAGATGACATCCAGATGACTTTTTGGAATATTTGGGACTCTTAGGTCCCTCCAGTACAGGGTTTTATTTGCTCTCTTAGGAGCGCAAATCCTATTGAAATCTGATCGATGCTATGGACTTCTCTTTCCTGAAAAATACACATACAATTTTTGCATTCATTTACAGGGGGTCATGGATTTTAATTTAAAAACGCTGACTATGGTAGAGAATTCTAACACTCTGGTGTGTCGAGATACTGGGCTGTCGGGAATGGTGACTCCCAACCCAGTGTCATATGCTTTAGGTACAAGCGTGGAACTCCACGTGAAGGAGCTACAGAGCTGTGTCTACGCAGTGCCTCAGCCGTGACGAAATGGACATTCAGCCAATGAGCGTTCAGTCAGTGCAGGGACTCTTCCTACATCGCCCTGATAGACAGCCATCGAGCTTCCGGGGACAGGATGCGCTTTCGTTTTTAGAAAACGTAAGGTGTAGGAAGCTGAAATATTCTTCCGTTTAATTTCCCCCTGCTTCCCCACCCCCGCCCCCACCCCCACATTCTGTTCTCTAGAGCCGTCTAGACCAAATCTACTTCCTGATCACTTAATGGTGCTGCGGCGCTGGACAGCGCCGTTGGCCCGAACTTTCTGTGATGACGGATATCTTTTCATCTGTGCTGGCCAGTACCGTAACCATGAGCCACGTGTGGCTCTTGAGTACCCGAGATGCGGCTATTGTTACTGAGTCCTAAATTTTAAATTTTATTTAATTTTAATTAATTTCACTTTAAATAGCCACATGTGGCTCGTGGCTACCATACGGGACAGCAGAAGTGGAGAGGCTGGATCGTACACCAGAAAGCCCGAGTTCCTGTCTGGGTTCTGCCCTCTGTTTGCTCGGTAGCTGGGCAAGCGTTCCTGGCTTGGTCTGCAGGGCCCCTGATGATCCTCTCTGCACATGGCACTGGCCTGCCTCAGTCACCACGATCCCCTTCTCTCTAACTATGCCAGGAGGCCACCACTAATACTTGAAGACATCACCCTCTCCCATGCCTCGTGACTGTGCACTTGCTGCTCCCTCTCTCTGGAATATCTTCTCTCTTTCCCCTGGACTTCCAGGCTTTAAGACTGTACTCAGAGGTCATTTCCTCCTTGAAGCCTTCCTTGATTTCTCTCAGCAGAGTAATACCGACTCCCTCCTTTGGGCTCCCGTATGACACCTAGTTTATTTATTGAAGCATTTACCATGTAGTTGTTTTATTGGTTTAAAAATCTCTGCAAGGAAAGTGGCATCATCTATTAGTTTTTTAATATCCAGAGCATAGAACAGTGATTGTTAACATTGGCATTGAGCACATTTGTTAAAATTCAAATAATTTTTTTTTAGTTTTTTTTTTTTTTTTTAAAGAAAGGACATTCTATTTCTGACTTGACTAAAGTTGTAGTCAGCTAAAAATCCTGGATATTTTAATGTGAATCGATGACAGTTTTCCTTCACTCTGTTCTCATTCAATTTAATTTTCAAATTTAAATTCAGGACTCTGTTTATTTCAAGTACATTTCATCTCCTTGCCTTCGGTCCAACAGCCCCTCCTGTAGAAATCATTTTCGAGTGGGAACAGGGAACTAACATTCATTGAATATCTGCCAGACTTCAGTCTCTACATTTAAACAAAAACAATCCAATGAGATAATTGTCATCCACACTTTAACTATGGGGAAACTGAGGCTAAATCAGATTAAGTCACTCACCCAAGGTCACCACTGGTGAACTTGAACAATGGTGGTCAGACTCCAGAGTTTAAATGATGTCCATTATACGTCGTCTCTAGACTCTGCTTTTTAATGAGTGAGCTCTCCACCCTAGCTCTGCGTCATCAGCAGACTGGATAATCATGTGCGTTATGCTTTCATTCAAGTAACTGATCAAAGCGTGGTTGGAATTGGGAATCAGGGGGCTCCCGTCTGCTCATCATCACTGGCCATCGACTGTTCAGCTTTTCTTCAAATTGGGTTTTGGCCAACTGACATTACTCTATATTGTCTGATATTGCATGTGATATCCTTGTCACATGCTTTGCTGAAATCCAGACACACTTTTATGACTATTTCATGTCTGTTTTCAGCTAGCATGTCGCATCTTGCTTTCTCCAAAGTCCACTCTAGGTATCATGTTCAGAGATTCATTGAGACAATATTTTATTTCTTTACTAGACAATAGAAGTGTTGAACCTTGACTCTCAAGAGTTTTAGGAATATTAGATGTCATCCGAGCTCAGTTGTTAATGGCGTTGCCTTAGAGTTCGGGATTTACTGTCCCTGCTTGGGAACATTAGAGCATCATGGTCAAACATGTGGCCTGGGGTTCAGATTTTGGTGCCATCTCCACCAGTTCCTAGCTGTGTGCCTTGGGAGAGTTGCTTAACCTCGCTGTGCCTCAGTTTCCTCAAACATTAAGTCAAAATAGCAATTTTACCTAGAGTGTGTATCTTGCAGGATTTTTGTGAAGATCAGATGAGATGACACATGTGAAATGTTAGAACAATGTTTGTCACATTGTAAGCTGTGAGTAAATCTTAGTTAATATCTGGTTCTGGAAGGATCAGCATTAAACTGTTGCTAAGTTTTCTCCTCCTAACAATACCAACTTCTTTCTCCTGACTCTTGTGAGATTTCCAAGCTGAGCACTGCCAGATGATGTTCACAGGGCCTCACGTTGGTCTTGTAACCTCTCTGAGTCTCAGTCTTTAGATGTGACCTTGACAGAGGTCACTTCTGCTTTGCCTACCTCACGAGACTGTTGTGAGGTACTGTCAGCTGGTGTGTGCTCAAGCCCCTTGTAAACATGCTATATATTAATGCTAGTGTGAATGTTGACAGAATTCATAACCAACGTTTATTGAGTGTTTGCTGACTGCCACATGACTGTGTCAAGTGTGTCCCATCGATTATTGCATTTATTCCTCATGACAGTCCTGCAGAGACATGCTTTCTCGTTCTCTGCATCTCACAGGTGGGTGGGGGGGAAAGGCGTGGAGAGGTTAACTCACTTGCCCATTTACACAGCAAGTGGGAGCCAGGGGTTGGAGCCCCTGCTCTCACCACTGCGGCTAGGTGGTCTTTCCTTAAGTCTTTGTTTCTTCTCAAAGTTACTGGGTTTACAGGTTACATTTTTTAAAGTAAGTTTTAAAACATCTCCATCAGAATCTGCTTCTGTATGTTTCTATTGCAGATTTTACACCAATATTGTCCCTAAGGACACATAACCCAGAAAAAAAATCTTCTATTGCAATAATGAGGCAGAATTGTCCCAGTAAGCTTTTGATAAAAACAGATCAGATATTCAAAACCATCAACCTGAACAAACTCACTTTATTTTGTAGCCATAATTGTCAGATGGCCTGGTTGGTGGCGTATGGAAGGGCCCTACCTGGGGTCCCAGCTTGGCCTCTGGGTGGTTTTCTCCTTAGGGGTTTCCAGCCTCCTGTTCGTTCAGGGTTTTGGGTATTTAGGGTCTCCAGCTTTGTTCTGTCAGAGAAGGGGTCAGGGTTAGATCCCATGAACCATGGAGGAAGATTCCAAAAGGATTAGGGGTGGCGGGGACTCTCCATGGCTTGGCGCCCTTGGACATTTACCTAACGACTTGGTGAAGGTCGTCTGACCAAGATACTAGAGGACGTTTTACCTGAGGACACTGGATACTGGTGTGGATGTGAATGGGGAGCTCGGATGTGCCACTTGATCGCTGGCTGGAAACCAGGCAGAAGACTCAAAAGAAATGAAGCAGTGGGCTTAGGAAATAGCGAAGGAACTACCTACCTACCTCTTCTCCCTGCTAACTTTGGATTGTATTTGCCTGAGCATTTGTATTTATGAAATAACTGAGCCATATGGGTGCTCAGGGGTGCCTGTGTTCTCCTAGTCTGTTGACGTGAGGAGCAGTTGAAGGGTGTGGTCTTGGCTGGAGGTGGGGTAGGTGGCAGTATGAGGAGGGGGCAGTTCTGGGGAATATGGGTTTATGTGAATTCAGAAGATCTGGGCGTTTTGGCAGAATAATGCTCCTTTCTCATAGGTAGTTATGTATTTATTTTTGAGATCACCATCTGCCCCTCTCCCCCCACGTTCTGTGGATAAGGGTGTCACATCTTCTCTCGGTGACTTCTTTCCCTGGTGATGATTAGCAGGTAACAGGCAGATGCCCACCTTGACTGTGAGGCTCAGGAGGACTGAGCACATTTCTCTCATAGACATCAGTAAACGGGCTCCAAAGAGCAAACCAAAGGAAGAGATTCTGGGAAGCGAGAACTGTCCGGCAGCTGCCCACATTCCACTGTGAATGGGGCTGGGCTCAGACAACGCTCAGCAGCCATAAGGTCGATCATCTCACTTTTTCTTCACCCTCATTTATTTCTCTCATGTGACTTTGCCCTCATTCTATAGGGAGCATGGTCCAGACCTGGAGAGCCCTCAGGCTGTATCTCTGGAGTGGACAGAAGATTGAATGAATGCCCGTTGTGTGACTGACACTCTACAGTGTAATTTAGAGACGAATATCGTTTCCCCCAGCCCTTGGCACAAGGTCGCAGGTGCTGGTGGTCTGACCGACTCCAGTGGCTCTTCTTTCCTCGTCGAACCACACGGCCTCGGGTCGGACTAGACGGCTGGCAGGTTTTCTTCCGTGACAGAGCGTCTCTTCAGGATGACACTGTGAGCTGCCTGCCTGTATCTGTAGCATCCACTGGGGTTGAGACGAAAAACATGGTGGAGAAAGGATTGATAGATGGGAGGAGAGCAAGGATCTCTGACCTGTCATCACGGTCATCATGAGATGGGTCTGAGACATCTTGCTGTGTGTCCTTGGAACGTGGGCTTTAGTTGCAGTTGGGGCTCTTTGCTATTTTGTCTTTCCGTCACCAAAAGCTCTGCTGTCACACCTCCTTCATCACTCTGCAAAGGACCTTTGATATGGAAATGCCAATTCCCCTTCTCCTTTTCTTAAAATTTATTACTACTTTATCAATGTTATTAGCATGCGAAGTCCATTTTCTTTTTTCCAGTCTAGACATGGTCCCCTCTTTTCCAGGCCATCCACAGCATGGGTGGTAGTGTGGAGGAGGCGACCTTAATGACTTTTTCTTGAACTTTCACTGCACTGGATGCTTCTGCCTTTGCAGCTTGTTAAGGAAGTGGGGGTTGGGGAGACAGAGGCTGCAGAAAAAGCATTAGTACACAACAGAGTGTGTAAAAAAGGCTCGCAATAGATTTGTGGAAAAGCAGCCTTATGTTCACCCTAAGGCCACCATTATGAGGTTCTAACCTTTCATTAAGTACCTCTTAGAGACGTTTCTAGCCAATCCAGCTTGTCATGGAGCTCCTATTATTTAAAATTTAGAAATAGTCCCATTGACTTTAGATACTTAAGAGCTATTTTTAGATGTGCCAGGATTTCCATTTTGAATGTTATTGTTGGATGTCTTCATTAATACGTTCATCAAAAAAAAAAAAAAAGGCTTTTCTTAATTGGAGTAACAGATGCATCTTCTTCCTCTCTGACTTCCCTTCCCGTCATATTACTTTTTAGCACCACAGAACAATAGAATATTAGAGTTACAGGACCTAAGAGAAACTCTAATCAGACCCTGGTTTACCTGTGAGAAAGCTGAGAGCCAGAGAGGCTAGGGGACTGGCCACAGGGCTCTCGGAAAGTGACAGAGCAGGGACTAGAAGCCAGGGCTCCCGACTCAAAGTCTGGGACTCTTTCGATTGCATTTACTCTTTCCCCTTCCTCAGTACCCTTTCTCTGCTTGGTCATCCTCCTGCTAGCTCCTCATCCTCTCCTGGGGCTTCCTCATCCTTTCATTAGTGAACAAGTCTGTGATGTCGGTGTTTCTCTCGGGTTGGGTACAGGAGGCTGGATGTGGGGATTGTGATTAATGAGAGAGGACTTACTTGAGAAAAAGTAGGCATGGAGAAGAGGAGGGCAATTCCAAAGAAGCCAACCAGCGCAGATCCAGTGAGAGTGGGAAACTGATCCAGGATGATAGTGTTCTCCTTTTCAAAACATGTGGCTCGTGAGTGGCTGGAGGACTGTATGAGATGCTAGTACCGCACTCAACAGGCAGGGAGCCCGCGTGCCGCGTAAAACCAAGGTCCCGGCTTCGCGGATGGGGGGATGGATGCTCAGGCAGGCAAGTACTCATCTCAGAAGGCTTTCTGGACTCTTCAGTGGCCCTGAGAAAGGTAAACCTTCCAGACTCCACCTTGAGAGAGATGCTCTTAAGAGCAATTGATTAGTCCTGGGATGGAGGAAGTAAACTCAAATAAAAAAGACCCCATTCCTTTTGAACCCTCAGTTCAAGCCGCGAAGCCAGGGAGTTTTATGTGGTTGCTCTGATACTAGGTAAGCTTTTTAGGGCGTGAGGCTGAGAATCCAGAGAGGTTTCTAGTCTTGGCTTTGGAAACGTTCTATTTCTCCTCCGGTTTCAGTACTGACATCGATAAAACAAATGTGTCGGAAGAGTTGACAGAATGCTAAGGCACCTTTCCATTCTGCCTGTTTGTCTCTGGGATTCTCGTTTCCCTGGTGGTTGTGTCACCTGAGTTGAGGGCACCATTAGCTTTCATCGCCTCTGGCATCTTCAGCAGTGCTCTTTCCCCAGCTGCACATTAAAATCACCCTGAGTGCTAGAAATGCTGATGCCCAGCTAGTAGCTGCGACAAGTTAAATCAGAGTGTTTGGAGATGGGATACCTGCTTGCTTCGTTTTTAAAGGTTTCCCAGGCGATGCCGCTGTGCAGCCAAGGCTGAGGTTCACGGATCTTCTGGACTGAGAGATGAGCCTTTTACCTGGTTGGTTTCTTGGGGTTGAGCTTTAATCTCAGGTCCTGGCCGACCCATCTCGGTTTTCTTGCAGGCGATGATAAAATAAGCGGAGCCCCCTGGGTATCCTGGAATTCAGCCTGAGAGAACGAGATGATTAACTGTTCTGTTTCACGACACTGACAAACCCTTCACCTGTGGCTGCTCCTGGCACACACCCAGTTGCACAGGTACCAGCCTTCTGTAATAAGGGTGATGATGCTCAGACTGCACACATGCAGGTGCAGCTAAGGGGTCAACTTGAGGCTGAGGGACAGAGTGAGTCATGCCGTCCCAGGAGGCCCTTGAGCAAGCGATTAACGACTCACTGACCTTGCGTCTTACTCATTTGCTAACTAACCCTTGTGCGTAGGAGGGTCGATCCAGCTCAACTACGATCAGATACGGGAATTTCTTCCTCGGTGTCCTTAATGTTTCCCAGAGGTGGGGAACTTACAGGAAGTGGTGTGTTGGAACTGGCTGGTCCCAGCTCTCGGGTGTCCATTATACATATCTTTTCCTAACTCCGTGTACATTGATGTCAAGTTCACAGCTTGAAGGCGGCCACGGAGAAAGTATTTACACTCCAAAAATTGGCAAATGCTGCCCATCAGGGCTCTTCTCCCTTTGGCGAGGCTCGTTGTTAATTATTCATTGGTACAACACTTAGCTTACTACTTAACACAAGATGCAGCCCATCCACTTGTGGAACGAGGGGAGCTGCCTCCCCGTGTGGCCCCAGCCTGCCTTGGGGTGGATCTTCCAACCTTCGGTCTGAGTCTTACCCTCCAGAATAACTTAGACAACGTCCAGGCCCCCGATGACATGCCACCCCTTCAGATATTTGAAAATAGCTGTGAGGTCTCTCATAAGTCTTCCCCTCCCCAGCTCAGTATCCTTCATGCCATCATCGCTTCCTCACGTGGCTGGGAGGCTCAGCAGGTATCTTTGAACACTGGGGTACAGGTGCAGGATTTTCAAAGGAAAACAAAACATTATCCCAGAGACGATCTGTGGACTCTTTCACAAAAGGCTTTTCATTTTCCTTTTGCCTTCAGATACCGCCTGACACCCCACGAAGTGAGTGCTGATAGGAAGTAGGGCATGGTCTCGGGTGTGGTTGCTGATCGCAGCCCACATTCTTTTTTCCCTCAAATGCACATCACTGCCAAAATTCTTGATGGGCTCGAATTCATCAGAATGCCATCAAAATATAGAGTCTGGTTTCTGAAACAGGTAATTTTCCCACCGCTGTTTTGTTTTCTTCCAGAGGCTTTTAATATTCCCCCTTTCTTTCTTCTCTGTTCTGTACCGTTCAATCATTTGTCTCCCGATCACCAAGGCTGAGTGTCGAATGACAGCCTTTTGAGTCCAGGATTCAGTCAGACGCATAAAGAGTGAATTAAGACTTATCTAGCTGACGGTAACCGAGGCAAACGGCAGAGGCAGGCTGGCGCTGACTTCACGCCTCCGGGCGGCCGTGCCCCGGCCTTGGAGTTGGGGCTTGGATGAATCTGGAGCTGACCTTAGTATGGGTTAGCCAAAGTAGCAATCATTCCAACTTCTCGTTAGTCATTTTATAGAGAGAGCAGGGACCTGGGAGTGAGATGGGAATTCTTTGGTCTAAAAGCAGTGCACGTTCTAATGCAGCTTCAAGACGACATTGCAAGAGTCTGCTAGGGATCTTTTGTTTTGAGTAACTGAGTCCATTGACCTTCCTAAGGGGGCAGTGGACGGTGTGGCAAACAGCAGGTCTTTGGGGTCTCTGCTTCTTTGCTGTGCTTTCTTTGTCTTTATTTTGTTAGGACTTCAGCCTTTAGAAGTAGGCATAATGGCATTACCATCCTCTTGATAACCAACCAGTGAGAGAGAGAGAGAGAGAGAGAGAGAGAGAAAGAGAAAGAGAGGAAGAGAGGGCTGTGTGTGTGTGTGTGTGTGTGTGTGTGTGTGTGTGTGCAGGACTGCCTGTCAGATGGTGAATTTGAACAGAGGCAGCTGTTGCCATGGCGATGGCAGGTCGCATCCCACCACCATGGAAACCAAAGTTAAAAAACTGATGTTAAAGCTGGAAGTCACATGATACATTTTTGTTTTGTTTTGTTTTGTTTTAAAAAAAGAAAAGGGGTTTGGTTGTTTTTACAGTCTGATCTTTTTATTTTAAAAGACGAGGTTGGGTGGTGAGAAAAATCGCAACACAGAAAGCAATGAGATAATGAGACGGGCCCACGTGCAGCGGGCAGAGCCTCCCCCTCCTTTCCCGGCTCGTTGACGGTGCCCGTCTCCTGTCACCGGGTGGGACGGGAGGGGGCATTTCCAGGTGTGCAGCCAGCGGGGCGCACTGATGCCTGTCACCTGGGGAAGCCCGGGCGTTTCCCCCTCCTGCTGTTAATGACCCCACCGTGCCTGGCCCACTCTTTGTGGACCAGCCCAGGACAGAGACCGGAAACCTAAAATTACGGGATGAGGACAGGTGTGCAAATGGAGTGAAGGGCGCTACTTGCTCCAAATACATGGGTTGTCCATGCAGCGATAAGTTTAGATGATTAACGCTGTTTCCAGGAAACTGAAAAATTCGTCTGTAGCCCCTTGGAACCTCCAGGAATATGGTTCCCCGTTGATTCCCTCTTGTGGGTGAGGCCCCTTTGAGCCTCACCTTCCTGCCTGGTCAGCCCAGGCTGCATACCCTACTGGGGCTCCAGAGGGAGCCCACCCAGGAGCACGTGTGCCTCTGAGGACCTCTGCTTACCTCTTCCGGGGGCCTCTCACCTGGGCAGGGGTTGGGTGGAGGCGTGGGGGGAGCAGGGAGGAGCCAGCTTGCTACAGATGGTCTTGGACCTCTTTCTCGTTACCTCATACTCACTCCTACCTTCTACCAGGATCTGGAGAAAAGGTCTAACAGCCTTTCAGGAAGGAGCACTGGCCCCAGGCCTGGTTTTGATTTTGTCAGTCTTTGAAGGGTTGAAGACTTGCACTCACGGCCTGTGTGGACAAGCCGGGACACACAGTCCTGTGAATAGGCCAGCCTCCAGGGAAGTGGGGAGCAGACGCACTCTCTACCTGTGTCTGGGTTTAGGTGCAGGGTCCTGTCTCTTCAGCATCGTTGGTCTTTCCAGGACAAAATGTCATTTTCACAGCCCGTGCAGCGGGGATATGATCTCACCGTGTGATCTCACTGCGTTTCCATCAGGGTCTGCAGGAGCTGGAGCCGGACGTCTGTGATGGTCCGACCCCCTGTGCTTAGCCCTGGCCTCGGGTGTGATTAATGTCCCTTCTAATCACTGGGAGAAATTGCATCAGAGTCATCAGCTTCATCAATCTTCCTCTGGGGACTGGGCTTTGGATGTGCTTTCCATATTCCCAGGAGGTTCTGGGCCAAATGTCCTCGCTCTCTTCCCAGAGGCCCATTACCATAATTTTCTTTGAAAGCCTTTACTGCGGTGGGTCTCTTCAGTGTCAGCCCAGGCTGCAGCCAGCCGGCCGACGCCCGGAGAGGTGGTGACCACTCCCAGACACTGTCCCCACAGCCGATGCTGAGAGCTTGACGTAGGAGGGTGATGACAATGATGGTGCGTTTGTGTAGCACCTTGTGCATTTCAAAGGCCTTTCTCGGCCGTGTGTCACTTTGCGCTTTCATCCTTGAGTATTTTGTACCTGGTTCTGGGGGGACTAGATGGCAGTGGAGTCCCTTGACCTGAGTGCTCTAGGCCGGGCGCCTTTTTGCAGTGAGAACCTCGGCTCTGGTTTTCCATTGCCAGGTGGCATTTTCTCCATTGCATCTCAGGTGTCGAGGAAATGCTGTCTTCTTGTATAAGCAAAGTGGCATGAAAGCCTTGGATAGCTATGCTTCACTGTCGTTCATATTTAAAATGTCTCTTTCAGTGTCTTGCTTGAGGAAGTCGCACGCTGGGCGGGACCCCTGGTCTAGGACTGTCCTAGAGTTACCGTCCCACTTGTTAGAATGATATTTATGTGCAGATGAGGGGGAGGTGGAAAGACATGCACAAAACACCCAGGCCAGCTTCTGAGACGCTTCTGTCTCTTAGAATTAGACATCTGAACGCAGGAGGCTGGTTCGGAAGGGCGGGAAAGGAGACAGGCGTTCCTGTAAGAGAGTGTTCTGGGCCTGGGTGAGGAGCGGACGTGGGTACAGGAGGCTGAGGCATGCTTCCCCTGAGACTGTGGGCTATCCCAGATGCCCCAGGAGTTTACAGGAAGTGTCTGAGTGGCCACAGGCTGCTCCCCACAAAAGCATGTTCTCCATTAGGCCTGGAGTCGGAGACAGAGCACAGCATTCTGTCTGTCTGCCTGCCTGTCCTTGGTGGCCCCTCAGCACCTCTGAGCACATTCGGTCGTCTCCCTACTGTTCTGATGTCGCAAGCTCTGAGACCAGGGGTCTCGAGAGGCATGTTTTCCCTGGACCACCCAAGGTTTGCTGCTTGCAGCCTACGTCCTTCCCAGTCCTGTACCCGAGGGGTGGTGACAAGGGCGGTTCTGCTGGTTCGGGCAGGGGCAAGGATCAGCTCCTAGGCCAGACTCCGTGCTCGGCTGACAAGCAGAGCCAGCACCACCACTGTGGGCTGCCAGGCGGTCCTCTCCCTTTCCCCAGCTTCCTGGGGAAGGAAATGAACAAATGGCAGGTATGCAGGCCGAGCAGCGCTGCTCAAATTAGCTGTGTTGCTAAGGAAACAGGTCAACCATTGGAAAGAAGGAGCTGTGGTTAAAGGAGATAAATCAATAAATGAACCTATTTTTATCATTTCCCTAATGATGCTCTTGAAGCTGCTAGCCAGGAAAGGGAAAGTTGGGGCAACACGGGTCCTCGTTAGTGGGCCCAGGGGGAGAGAGGAACGCAGAGGGGTGTAGGGAGGTTGCCAGGAAAGTTTGTGAGAGGAGGCCCCTAGCGAGCAGACACAGACAGACAAGGAAGAGGAGGTGCTTTTGCAAGTGTCAAAGTACTTTCATGGCCATTTTCCCTATTCTGTTGGGTCTTTTGTTCTCCTGTATGTGATTCCCTCAGAAATCTTGTGCTTTGTTTTTGTGTTGGTTTGTTTTTTTTTCCAGAATAAATATAGCCCTAATTGATTTTATAATTATAAATTAATACATGCTCATTATAACACTCAGGCAATGCATAAAGGATTCAAGAAGGGAGTGAAAATAACCCTACTACCCTGAAAAACTCATTATCTCTCTAGCAAGGCAGATCTTTGGCCTTTGCTCCTTAAAAAAACTTTTTTTTTTTTCACTTTAAAGGAATATTCTGTGCATGCTGGTTTCTTTTTTATGAATAGCTAGTGTGTATACACAGGATATAGCATGAAAAGTTCAAATGGGGAGGCAGCCTGGAGAAAGTACAGGATATCTTTGGTGAGGATACTTCTGGTTCTGGTTGCCCTGTGCTACTCACTTATCTATTGATTGACTGATCAATTGATCGACTAATAGTCATTGGGTGCCCACTGCGTGCTGGCCCCCAGGGGTGCAGAGGGGAATAAGGCAGGCAAAGCCCCTGCCCCCAGCCTCCCATGCCTCAGGGCTCTGCTTGTTGGAGAATCTCAGACAGTGAACAGTCCAGACACCAGGGAGAGAGACCGTTCTCCAACACGTGTTTAGCGTCAGGCACAGAATGAAGTGGGAGTCGCTGGATTCCTGGGCAGTGGGGTCAGAGCCCTGGACAGACGTCCTTCTGTCCTGCCCCATGAAGGGTGCTGCTCTTCAAGGCCTCAGGGACTTGGAGCTTCCTTTGACTGTTCTGAGTCCCACGTTTGTCTAGCCCGTGAGGTGCATTTGCTTGATCCGGGGGCCACCATTCGTACTGTGTGCCAGGAGCTCCGCTGGGCACGGCCAGCGGAGACGAGAGCAAAACTCTGGCCCTGCTTTCAAGGTCTAGTTTTTTTGGGGGAGGAAATAACTACGAGGAAGAAATGACAGAATTGCACACTACAGAGACCAGGGGACACAGGGAGACACCGTCACAGACACGGCGACATTTCAGCTTGATGTTGACATATGACCAGCAAGGAGGCGAAAGGCCGTTGTAGGAGGGAGCAGAAGCACCAAGTGCACACTCTGTGCTTTTTAAGAAAAGAGAAGTGGGCAAGGGGGCAGAGAAGAGGGCTGGCAGGGCGGGCGGCGGGGGCCCAGGCAGGACCGGGTGTCCTTCCTGAGCCCTCTCCGGAGAGGTCTCCCTCGCCATCCTTTCTCTGCTCTAGTCCACAGACCCACGCAGTTCCCAGGGTCACACCTTTTCTCCTGCAGCAAAACCTCGCCTCCTAACGGCCCCAGACATGAATTCATCCCGAGTTACAGATGAGCTATGGGGCCTGAGAGGACATCCCTTTCCAGGGTGTGTGCATTTGAACAGTTTTCAGGATTTTAAGCCAAAAAATTTCTGCTCTGAAAGGGTCTTTAGACATCAGACCATAGACAGAGGAGTTGGGGAGGAGGTGGGAATGGGGTCTTCTCAGAACCTGTGTATTACCAAACCTTCACTTTGAGATTCTAGCCTCCGGAGCCTTAGGTAGCACTGTTCATTGAGGCCGCATGAATTCTCAGCCCTCCAGACACCCGGCCAGTCACAGGAAGTCTGGCTTGCCAGCACCCTGCCCTGAGCACCCTGCAGCGGTGATGGCCACACCTTCCTGAGGCTTGCCCTGTGTTACCTGCCAAGCTTCACGTATCTGCACTTGGACTTCTGGGCTATATGTGAGCTAAAGATCCTGGTGGGGAGCTACGCACGTCGATGATCTGACTGGGAAAGTGCGTGCGCGCAGGTGGGCG
This sequence comes from Macroglossus sobrinus, assembly GCA_004027375.1. Taxonomy (NCBI): domain Eukaryota; kingdom Metazoa; phylum Chordata; class Mammalia; order Chiroptera; family Pteropodidae; genus Macroglossus; species Macroglossus sobrinus. The sequence goes on along the minus strand of PVKZ01002328.1, from coordinate 98,564 downwards.
CAGGGAGTCGGGGTCACACGGGGGCTGCAGCAGTCCGCGCAGGAATCGTTGGGCGGAAGGGCCTGAGAAGCGAGGGCCACCAGGACTGACCTGGTCTTGCCTACAGGTCAGCAGCTAGGAGCTCATTCACCTTTAAGGCTGTGGTTATCACTTCAGAATTTTGAGGGGAAGAAGCCTGAACCCCCAAAGAAGTCACTGACCCCAGTTAGACCCATGGGAGCGCAAGCTGTCTGCAGCTTGAGTGAGAACATGCGCGTCCCCAGTCCTGCCCCCCGGGTCACGTGCGGGGCTCCTTGGTCCTGCCCAGTAGCTTTCGGAGCCTGCATGGGGCATGGCCAGCCATGGCGAGTGGCCAGCAGCACCCCACACTTTGTCAACGCTTTCATTAGGGGCAGGGACCGGGCACAACGTGGAAGAGGCAATAGTTTCACTCCCATCAGAACCACCAGCCCTTCTACCGCCACTCGCAGAGACTGGCAGTGCCAGGGCTTTGCACCAGGGCTTCTCAAATATGTTCCCGCGAATGCCATTCCCGAGAGAGGTGCTCTGACCACGGGACTGTGTAGTGAAACGAGCTGGGAACGCCTAGCCCCGTCCCCGGCCCCGTTTGCGGGAGGTGGCGCCCGCTGCGTGCAGAGGCATCTCAGGCTCCGAAGAGTCTCGCTGTGAGGGAATCTGCTTCGCATTCCCGCACCCCGGCTTCCCCTCAGTTCCTGGCTCCCCGGGCCCTGGAGCGCTGTGACCCGTGGCCTGTGTTTGAGGGACCTGCCCTGGAATGCCTCAGCTCTGCTGCCATTCGTCAGCGGCCTGCAGGCTTCTCGGTTCCCTTTCTGCCCGCATCTCCTAGACGTGAGCGCGGGGAAGGGCACGGGCTCCTGTCTGCCACTGCCATCATGTTCCTGTCTCCATCATCATGGATCTGGGGGCCTGTGGGGGCCTGAACCGGGTCCAGGGCGATCTAGCCTATTCAGGGGGCGTAAGGGACACCGGGTTCACGTGTGGTCCCTGGTCAGTTTATGCTTGTTCTGAACTCCGCGTTAGCGCCTGGGATGGGAGGGGGAGACCGAATCCCATTTGGATCAGTGGGCGCTGGTGGCCCCGGCTGATTTGTCGGAGGGGCTCGTGCTGAGACATGGGCGTGCAAGCTGGGCGGGCCGTCTGTGGCGTGCTGGCATGCTTAGCTCTCGGGCCCAGCTTGGTACCCAGGGAGACCGCAGGAGGAGGAGTCGCTAGGCATGCTGGGGAACTTCCCAGGTGTGGGGCTGCACCCGACGGGGAGGGCTGACGCAAGCAGCGTGGGGCGAGGAGGCAGGGGGCTGCTTCTGAGGTCCTCTGAGCCCCACCAAGTTTGCAGCTCTGACGGCCGAGCTCCACAGGGCAGCGGAGGTCAGCACAGCTGTCCCTAGGGGATGGGTCCTGCGCGAGTGTTGGGGGTGCGTGGGAAGGAAGGATGGCCTGCTGCTGGAGGATGGGCTGTGACTCAGGGAGGCATGGGCATGGGGGAGGAGATGGCACTGGTGAACGAGAATGAGGGTATTTGAGGTTCAGCTGCCGCCAGGCCCCTCAGCCCTGTTGCCTCCCATGCTAGCACCGGGCAGAGCAGCGGGCTGGCAGCGCACCCCTCCCTGCCCATCCCCCCTCTGCCTGCAGCTGCCCTGCGCCCTGCCCCTCTTCAGAGATGCCCCAGATGCTCATCTGACATCGTTGTTCCCTGGCACTTATGTCACACCGGGGATGGGGCGGCCTCAGGAACGTGTTAGGTTTGGCCCTCCTTCTGGGGTCCCTAGGGAGAGCTCTGGGTCCTCCGTCCTACACAGCCAGCCTGGACATGTGGGCAGTCCAGGAGACCGGCCCCCTCCCCTGCCTCCACTTTGCCAGGTCTGCGGCCTCTCTCTCCCGCCTAGATTTCAGGCTCTGCCGGGGCATCGGTGGCCCGACAAGGCCGGTGGCAACAGCTGGCTTGTGTTTGTCACCACCGTCGTCAGAGACTAAAATCCAGCACACGAATGACTTGACTCAGGAGCGGGTGGTTCCTGTCTCTCTCTCGGCTGACAGTCCCCGCGCCTGCTTCCCCTGGGCTTGTGGCACGACCTTCCCGCGGGCGTCGGGAGCTGGCACTAGAATCATAGTCCTGTTTTTAAAAAAAGGACAGGGAGCCCCCTCACCTGCCTTCAGAAAAATGCAGCAGAAAAAAAAAAAAAAAACAGCCTGAAAGCATTATTTATTCATTCGTAGTTCGGTTCTTAGAGGCCCCGGCTTGGCTGTCCCGGGTTCAGACGCGTGGTGTGTCTGTTTCCCGCGGATGGAGACGCTCAGGAGGAAATGAGGCGGGACGCAGCAAGCTTCTCCTAGCCCCAGGAAATGTTTTCTGAAGTGGACATTAAAATAGAAATGTGCTCCCGTGGAGAAAATGGTTCCCTTTCCGAAGTCCTTCTCAGGTGAGCAGAGGTTCGAGGGGAGGGGACTCCGGCTGCGATTCCCAGAGAGAGCAGCACCAGCCACACAGCTGGATGCTTGCCGAAGTGTCATTGTGAGGCCCGTGGTTCGGAGACTGGGAAGAAGAGGGGCCTGCGGTGGCATCAGAGTCTCTTCTTCCCACTTCCCTTTTCAGCCCTGGTTACTTCCCAGCCATGCCAGTGCGTTCACTGCGTGTCTGGAATGCCTAACTACATTATTTATTGGCTCCACGTCCCCTTTGCTTGGAGAAGAGGCTTTGGGGGTTGGAGCCCAGTCAGAAGTGGATTCAGTCTCCCAGGCTGAGGACCCTCCACTGTCCTGCCTGCCTGCTTGCTGGTGTCAGTCATGCAGGCCGCGCAGACGCAGACGCAGACGCAGACGCAGACGCAGCGGGGGCTGATAAAGTTTGTGTGTTTACATGCACAGCCATGGAGGAGGCTGTGTCCCTCTCTCTCTGGGGAGTCTGTTCCTTAACTCCGCCTTCCCCACGCCATTTGAGTACATGATCCTGGCCACCATCATCGCCAATTGCATCGTCCTAGCTCTGGAGCAGCATCTTCCCGAGGATGACAAGACCCCGATGTCCCGCAGACTGGTACGTGCCTCCCTCCTCCTTGTCTGTGTCTCCTCCTGTCCGTCTCTTCCCTGGTTCCCTTCTCCTTTGCCCCTCTACCCGGTCCCCTTTGCTCCTTCCCTCCTTCCCTCCTTCCAGTGTGTTCTTCGCTGAGGGACAGGTTGGTGACAAACCCCATCAGGATTCACAAGGATGAGAAGACTGACCTTTTATCTCCTGCTCCCAGGAAGTTCTGAGGGCATTGCAAACACGGTGTACACACTGCGTGACAGCCAGACAGGAAGAAAGGGCAGGCACGGGTCCATTCTCCTCCCTCCCTCCCGAAGGGACTTTTGAAGTGAGAGGAGAAGGGGAAGTGGAGGAGAGAGGAAAGAGGACGCTCAAAGCCTGTGTACATTCACGGTGTTGCATCCATGTTCTCCGTGGAGAAATGATTCACACGTCTGATGTGTTCCCCCTAAAAAGAGCAAACAGATTGTTTAAAGTTCAGATGTGTGCGTGAGCATCTCTGGCGCGGTTGCCTAAGGCTGAGACCTCTGAGGCATTTGATGTGCACGCAGGCCAGCGTGGAAAAGCCACCTCCTTTGGGGCCCAGCCAGCACCCTGGGCCAAATCCATGGGAAGCAGTCTGGTCCTGGGTGTGACCCCGCACCCTCCACCTCTGCAGCCGGCCCCCTGGGCTCTCCTCGCTCTGTGCCCTACATGAGTCCTCTGGCCCCCTCTCTCCCCACCCGTATGGGGGCAGGTGTCCTGGTGTCCGGTAGGGGAGGACAGGTCAGAGTGGGCTAGGTGGCTGGTAGGAGAGGACAGGTCAGGTATCCTGGTGGCCGGTAGGAGAGGACAGGTCAGGTGTCCTGGTGTCCGGTAGGGGAGGACAGGTCAGAGTGGGCTAGGTGGCTGGTAGGAGAGGACAGGTCAGGTATCCTGGTGTCCGGTAGGAGAGGACAGGTCAGAGTGGGCGGGGTGGCTGTGTGTGCCTCGGCCTGCGTCTGCCGGGCACAGCCCTCCCCTGACCAGCACCTCTGCTCTGCACCCGCAGGAGAAGACAGAACCGTATTTCATTGGGATCTTTTGCTTTGAAGCCGGGATCAAAATCGTGGCCCTGGGATTCATCTTCCATAAGGGCTCCTACCTTCGCAACGGCTGGAATGTCATGGACTTCATCGTGGTCCTCAGTGGGTGAGTCTTCTCGTCTCGTCTCTTCTTGGTCTGTGTGTGTGTTTGGGGGTGAGGGTTGAGGCTGGGGTGTCATAAAGTGGCTGATGCAAAAAATCCTGGGGTGGGAAGACACCGCCTGTGCAGTGGGCACAGGAAAAGTACAAGGCTTGGATTTCCCCAGGGGCTGGACCGCCGGTGGCCCAGCTGTGGGGGAGTGCAGTCTGCTGAGATGCGCGTGGCATCCTGCGGGGGCCGTGGCTCCCAGGTGTGGCTGCTGCTGCTCCCGGTTTCCCGTTCAGTGCTTGGCTAGTACCAAACGCACGGGTCCCGGCTGGTCCTGGCCAGAGGGGCGTCCTCGAAAGATGGGCCAAAAGACGCCATCAGGTGCAGTTGTCTTTGAGTTTGGAGAGGACCCCAACCACATTTTCTACACTGATAATCGAGGCTTGTGTTCTGACAACAGAACTTTTTATGATTTGCAGATTTGTGAACGTGAGGAGTCATAAAACTGAATCCCATTAAAAAGCTGATAAATCATTCCTTTGGAGATTAATATAGTAATAGCACATTGCAGCTGACCCGGTGTCATCGGCAGCATGTATGATGGCAGTTCATTAATTTAAATATCTGACAGATCATCTTTTCCGTGGGGAAGGAGTGTAACACGCCTGTACTGGGGTGGATCCAGGCCTTGGGACGGCTGGTGATGGGCGTGACTTGCTGGGCTCCTGTGGCTTCTCGTTGGTCTCTGTGTCAGGTGGCTCTTGGAGCCTGTAGGGGAGAGAAGGGTCTGCGCGGGGGTAGGGGCTTGGGGGGTGCCCATGTCTTGTGTGGATCTGGCAGCAAGGAGTGAGGCACGGGCAGTCCCTGTCCAGCTGCCCATCAGACCGTAGTTCACGCCTGTGACTGGAGGCCGAGCGTAGAGTGAAAAGTGGGGAGGGGAGAAATCTGAGCCACGGTTATGACTGATGAAAAGGAGAGGGAAGCAAAGTGGAAATTTCTTCCAAAGAATACTCAGAGGAGCGTGGGTAGGTAAAGCCTGAGAAGAGTGAGGCCTGGGGAAGGTTCGCGTTTATTCATTGTCTCAAGATATAGGCATAATACTCATATTTCTAACCTTCCTATCAATTGTGAAAAGTGGAAAAGTTGAAGATGGAATGGGCTGGAATGTACAAATGGGAGCTCAGAGGAGCCAACCCCTCAATACAGGGAATGGACAAATAGGCAGAGATGATAATTTATGTTTGAAAACACCTGTTGCCTTACAAAAGGATGTTCTGAAGGTTATTGTTCTAGAAGAAAATTGAAGTAGGAATGTGGAAAGATGCAGTCTGTACGTAGCATTTCAGAAGAGCACGGTCATGAGAACACAGCACACCTGGACGATGTTTTATTTATTTTTATTTTCCAGGTTTATATATTTAAGGTGTGCCATGTGACGCTTAGATATATGTATACATTATGAAATGATTACCATAATCAAGCCAGTCAATACCCATCGCCTCACCTAGTGACCTTGTGTGTATGTGTGTGTGTGTATGGGTGGGTGTGGTGAGAACACTTGACATCAACTCTCATAGCAAATTTCCAGTGTAAAATACGTTATTATTAACTCTAGTCACCGTGCTGCACACGAGGTCTCCAGACCATTCACGTGCAGCTGAATGTTTGTGGCCTTAGATCAATATTTCCCTTCCCACCCTTCAGTCCTTGGTACCAGCGTTCTTTTCTCTATTACTGTCAGTTTGTCTCTTTCTTTTTTTTTTTTTAGACTCCAGGTGTAAGTGAGATTGTGCCTAGTTTTCTGTGTCTAGTTTATTTCACTTAGCGTAATGTCCTCCAGGTTCAGCCATGTCACGAATGGCAGGCTTCCCTTCTTTTTTTAAGGCTGAATAATATTCTATTGTGTATGTACTGTACGTATATGTACACACACGTACCTGTGCGCACACACACACACAATCCCATTTCTTTATCCGTTCATCTGTCCACAGACACTTAGGTTGTTCCAACATCTTGGTTGCTGTGAATAATGCTGAAATGAATATGGCCGTGCAGATAAATCTTTTCAGGCTAGCGATTTCAGTTCCTTCAGATGTGTACCCAGAAGCGGAATTGCTAGATCACGAGGCAGCTGTAGTGTTCATTTTCGGGGGGACCTCCATACTGTTTTTGCATAGCGGCTGCACCAACTTACGTTCCCACCCACTGTGCGTGAGGGTTCTCCGTTCTCCACATCCTCACCAGCACTTACCTTTTGGCTTTTTGATAACAGCTGTGTGATGTTTTAAATGTCCCTAAAATAAATAATCTATGCTGTATAGTAAAAGACCTAAATGATAATCTGAGTCCCTTAGAAATATTGTGATTCTGCCTAGGAGATAAATCACCATGATGCGTATGTATCGTAGGTTAAGATCTCATGGATTCCTAGTTTCCCTTGGGTCCTATATGTGTCAGACACCATGCGAAGTTTCCCACCTTGTCTGTTAATTAATTTTTTTAACTATTATATATTCATTTGAGAAAATATGGAAAATCCAGAAAAGTCAAAAGAAGAAAAAAACAGGTCACTGATGAAGAAAAATTTCTGATAATTTTTTTGATATTTCCTTCTAGTCCTTTAGAGTTAAGCTAGCTCTCTTTTCAGTGCTTGTAATTTTGCTGCCTTTTCTCAACATAGTTTGAGCAGATCACATATTACTCCATATTTTCGTTAAAACCTATAATGACTGATCCGCAGTTTGTTAAATAAGTAGGCACAGCTCACTTCTCTGTTTTGGCAATTATTGGACACAGACTACTTTCTGGTTATGGCTGTTATAAGAAATTAAGGACGAAGCTCCATGTACATCTTTTGGATGTCACGTTTTCAGAAGCATCGTGACAGGTCGAAGGGCTTCTGAAGGAGAATCTGCCATTCTCGTGCAGGATCTGGGAACTGGGATGCGGGAGGGAAGGGGGAGGGATGGGACCATTGGACAGGATGCACGACCATTGGACAGGACACACGACGACAAACCGGTCGGCACTGCCTTCACGCAGCGGTTGGCCCCTGAGTGGGACAGCAGGGCCCGCTGTTAGCCTGGCCGCAAACGCCCTCTGTGCCCTCACCTGCATGTGAGGGGGCGCAGGGGCTGAGCCCTCGGCCATGTCCCTTGTCCTCTCCCCATGTAGCCCTTGCCTGTGACCATGCTCCAGGGAAAGAGCTTGACACTCCCGAGACCCGCACGAGGGCTGTGGCTCCGTCCCGCAGGCACGGGTGATTGGAGTCAGCCCTCCTTCTTGGAGGTGTGCTTCTCATGCTGGGACATCCCTGTGGGGAGCCCGTGTCATGTAATAATGGCGTGGTGCAGTTTCATCGACAGCATTTCTCTTTCTTTCCACATGGTACATAAAATCGCGGGGCATCGCCCAGCCGTTGTCATCTTGGGCGCAGGGGAACACGTGGGGAGGGAGACAGCAGACTTCGGAGAGGAGTCGCCTGGTGCTCAGAGGGATGAGGTGCTCGGCCCGTAGCACCTGCTTCTTGATAGCAGATCCGGGAGCTAGAACTATGCCCTTGGGCCCAGGGCTGTTGCTGTCACTCCTGCTCCGTGCAGCCCCCGCCCCATGCTTCCCGACACCCACCCCCACAGCAGTCCCCCCTGGCAACTCTTACTTCCCACCTCAGTGCCGGGTGTCACTTCACGTTTCCCTCCTGTGCACAAGAGGAGTGACAGGTGCTGGAGCACGGCACAGCGCCGCGGGCTGAGGCTGCACAGCTTCTGAGCTCTCGGTGTGTGAGTGTGTGACAGGAGGGGAGGGGCGGGAGGGGGCGCTGAGGTGTCAGACAGCTGGCTCAGTGGAAGACTTCCGTCACTGGCCTCTGCTAAGCCATGTGCGGTGGGGACACCTGGGCCACTGCGTTCAGCCTGCACCTCTGACCTGTGACCCTCAGTCGTCTTAGGTCTGTAAGTCAAGGGAGCTCATGGTTCAGAAGTTAATATTTGTTCGTTTTTTATCTGATCCTCCTAATCTCCACAGTGGGCCCTTGCTGCTCTCATTTCATAGATGAAGAAGCCGAGGTTCGGAGAGGGTGTGTGACCTACTAGGAGGTTCTAGGTCCAGGACTTGAGTCCACATCTTCCGGCTCCAAGTTCTTTCAACACTCATTTCCCCTCACTGTGAGTCACCGCACAGCTTTATGGGCTCCCTGGTCCCATGGCTCTGGGATTGCACATTCCTTCCATCCGCTCGAAGCGTGGGGGGACTGACTCAGGGAGGGGCATCATCAGGCAGATGCTCCCAGCCCAAAGCTGAGCCTTCATGTGTGACTTGAAAACACCAGAGCCCCATGTGTCCAGCCTAAGACTTCTCTCTGTGGGCTGGGAGTAAAACTTTCTGCTCTGTGGTTAAGAAGGCATGGAAATTAACGCTCACGGGTTAATGAAGACTGGATCGGAAGTTCCAGCTTATTTCTTCATTAAATGGCTTGTTCATTCATCCGTCTCTCCGTTCATTTAGTCAACAAAACGCATGATATCGAACCATCGCGCCACTGCTGGGACTGAGATATACCAAAGGTAATGTGTTCTCATTTCTTCTAAAAGACAGTGAGTGGCGTTCACCATTCTTTGGCAAGCTGTTAGCTCACAGTCGCTTGGGCTCTCTCTTGTGTTGGTAGCTTTTCAGGAGATGCTATTTCTAAACATTTGTTTGGCCACCTGGAAAATTCAAAACAATGTAAAGTCATTATTATATATTAGTTGTAATAATAAGTCATTGCACGTAGACTATATGGGCAGACGACAGAGGAGGGTGAGGCTCAAAGGCACCCTAAGCCATGGTAAGAACGGGAAGGAGAGGGCGGGGACCGCATCTCCGACCCCTGTTCATCTCTGTAGCCCCCGGGCCTGGATTCAGGTGCTGAATAACTGCTGACTGAACTGATTATGTGCTTCCTCTCGGAGTCTCTCATCACCTGTGGGGTAAGAGGGAAGCCTGGGGCTGGGCTGAGGGGTTGTCGGTCCCTAGCTGACCCTTTGCCTCGGTCTGGCCGAGCCAGGCGGTGTCTGTACCCCTCTGATGCGGTCGTTCGTCAGTCCTGCTGCTCACGTTCTGATCAGTTCGTTAGGGACACGAAAGCGGGGAGCTCAGTGCCTAGGATGTTAAGAGATTTTGGGCCTCCAGTCGTTCAGGCCTGTTTGTCGGGTTCTCAGGGATGCCTCTTGGGCATTGCTTCCTGGGTGATGGGGTGGGGGCAGGGACAGGGCTGACTATTGAAGATCAGACTCCTAGAGGCGGCCGTGGGTGGTGAGGAGGGATGAGGAGAAAGCAGCTGTATTACATCACCTGGCATGTGTCATATGATGGAACCTGCCATTTATTGAACCATGTGCCAAAGACTACGTTTTACAGCCTATATGTAAATACGTGAGTGTGTGTGTGTGTGTGTGTGTGTGTGTGTGTGTGTGTGTTATTTCCAATCCCAAAAATTATGCCGCAAGGCAGGAATTATGAGGCCTGATTATCACCCACACCTGTTTGACAGATGAGGAAGCCGAGACACCGACGATTTCAATAACTTGCCCGAACTCACAAGGTCGGCATGGCAAAGCCAGGATTCGAAGCCAGGCCCGTTTGCCTTCGGTTCCGGGCCCTCCTCCCTCCCACCCCATGGCCTGCTCCTTGTCCCCATACACACGCAGGCTCAGCGATGCTACCCCCACTCTGGCGCCACCGGAGAAGTTGAGCCTTCTCTCCTCATTTCCCTGTGTGCCTCTAGCTCCGGGCCACATGGCGGGCAGAGTGCTGCCCCTTCTCCCTCGTAGGAATCTTTACTTTCGGTTGCATGTTACAGTGTTGGTGGTATTGCAGAGCTACGCTTGAATGTTGGTGATAGTGTCCGTTTTGCCACCAAAAAGCAGAATCAGCTCAGGACATGCCCTGCCATCGGCTTCGTCAGCTTTGCCGTTTTCACCGCGCGTACACGCAGGGGCCTCTGGTGAGTAGGTGGGTGTGTCTGAGCCTGGGACTCGCCCTCCTTCCTCTGCCAAGGCCATCACTCCAGGACCTGTCCTCACCCCAATGTCTTCCTTCGGGAGACACGGTTGGGTGCCCACAGCATGCGGGGCACCGTGCTGGGTGTGGGTGGCGTGGGCTGAGTGCCGCCCACCAGGAGGCCGCGCCATGAAGACCCAGGAGAAAGGCAGCCACCCCGCTCAGTGGGGCCGGGGAAACTTGCTGAAGGAAGTGATGCGTAGACGGGGCTGCCAGGGTGGACAGGTAGGACTTAGCTAGACAGCGAAGGGGAAGAACTTTTCTGGGAGACTGGATGCCACATACAAACCCTCGAAGGTGAGAGCAAGCGAGCAGGACGCTCCTGGGGACGCGGCGAGTGGAATACTGGGTGAAGGACCCAGAGAGGTCAGCGGGGACCAGCCCAGGTCACGCCAGGGGGCTCGTTCTGTAGCCTGAGGGCAGCAGGGCGCCCTGCAGGCTATGAGCGTGCCGGGGGTGGGGGGTTCCCCTCGGGGTCCTGTGCAGTCTTTGTTATCCTGGAGTCGGCTCCGAGGGGAGGGCATGGAAAGGAGACGGAGCCATCACCACAGCCTTGGCTGTCGCTGGGGAGGATGCGCCTGACCCGGCGGGTAGAGGGGGATGAAGGGGAAGAGGGACAGGAAGGGGAAAGCCGAGGAGCTGCTGCAGGGCTGCTGGGGGCTGCCAGCGCTGGGCTCCGGCTTCCTGCCAGTGGCACACGCCGAGCGAGCGGTTCAGCCCGAAGCCCGTGGGTGGGAGGGTGCTATCTGGAGCTAAATATACATCAGGAGGTATTTTTAGAGGCTTTGTGCAAGAAGGCCACCCTAATACACGAGTTTCCCGAGCAGCTAAAGCTCGAGGAAAGCATGCTTTTCCGCCGGGACCACTGTCTCCGCAGTGCTGAGGATGCTGGGGAGGTGTCAGCAGGGCGTCCGGGGCCCCCAGCCTGCGCTGAATCTCCGTGGCAATCTCCGATAGCACTTGGTGTTGGCACCGCATCTCTGCGCAGTGGGCCTGGCGGGCGCTCACAGTTCTGTCTCTCTGCCCTAAGCGGGAGGCGCGGAGGGAGGAGGCACGAGAGAGCATGTCAGATGGGGACGGGGCAGCTGTGCCCCAGCAGGGCGACGCCAGGGGCCCGCAGCTACGCAGGGGAGCCGAGTCATGGGACACAGGTCCCCTGGGCCTTCACGCGGGTGTCGGGGTGCTCGGCTCCTCCACGAGCCTGAATGCCCCTCCGGTTCCTCCTTGCTGCAGAGCTGGTGGCTGCTCGTGTGACAGGCCTCATCCTCCTCCTCGGTGGCTTCTTATTCGTTTCCAGCTCCACACGGGGGACACGCTGCGCCTTGCAGCGTCTCCTGCCATCGGAACATTTCTCTCTAAGTGCATCTCCCTCCAGACGGGGGATGATGGAAAAGACCGAGTTAGAATACGGGGTGTCAGTGCAGGGGGCGAGAGGGGCCAATGGCAAAATGTGGCGCTTCGAGGTCTCTCGTGAGTTCCGTGCCGGTGACAATCCCTGTTGCTTCAAGGGGGGGTCCACATGAGACACTCACCTGGTAGTGGACAGACAGGAGAGCCGGGGTAACTTCTGGGTGTAGGTGATGTTTCCTCATGTATGTACTCCATCTTCTTCCAAGATTCATCATCGATTCTTTCTTCAGATAGTTACTGTGTCCTGGGTGTAAGTCACTGGTGTTGGGGTGGGGTCTTTCCTGTCACCTCCACTGACGACAGGAGCTCAGACTGGGGAGCACTGAGTGGGGGGCGTGAACTGGCATCTGCGTCAGTCAGCAAAGGGGATGGAAGCCAGAGGGAGTGGGGGAAGTCCAGAATTCCCAGGTAGTTTGGGGTGGGTCTATTTTTCCGGCTTTATCTTCATTCAGGGGAACATGGGGAAAGAAATTACAGCGAGCTGCCTTCTGGGTCAGAGCACCGCCCGTCAGAAGGCAGTTCGGGGCACGCACGCGTGGGCTTGTGCACGGGTGTCTGTGGGAGAGGGTGGCAGGGGCGATTCTGATGCGTGTCTGCGAGGCAGAGGTGCGTATGGCACGACAGTCGAGTCCGTAGACGTATAAGCTGCAGTTGAGAATGAAGAGGGCTGTTTACCTTTCTCTTCTGCAGGGATATGGGTCTCCACACGTGGGCAGGGGTGTGCGCGCCTGTGCCTGTGTTGTGAATAGACTCCATGGTTAAGTGTGAGCGTGTCAGTGGGGAATGTGAACTGCAACAGGGAGATTCAGAGCACGCACCCCTGCACCCCTGCAGTCGGGGGGAGGCAGGTGTGAGTGCGCAGTGGTTCCTGAGGGCGGGGGGCGGGGTGGAGCAGTGCGGATGTCGGAGAGAGAACACAGGAAGGGACGTCTATGCTGGACTTAACTAAAACTCAACCACCGAACGTTAGCCCTGGGAGAAGCACGAGTCCGTCCCTCTGTCTCGTGTTTATTGTTCTTCACAGAAGAGAAAACTGAGGCCCGGGGTTGGGATGCGGGGAGCTGGGGCTGGGATCCCGGTTCGTGTAACGGCAGACTCAGGACTCACCCCGTCGCCTGTGACAGTGACAGTGACTGCTACTCGCTGGTGCTCTGGCCACCGAGCTGGCGGTGTTAGGAACCCACGAGATGTGTTTTTACAAGTTGGCTGGGATATGTGTGTGCAGCTTACATGGGAACAGAGTTTAGTCTGGCAGACAGAAGGGATTTGGGACCCCATGTCCTGGTCCCGACGCTAATACATATTCCCCTGTGACGCGAGGTTGTAGGTGACCCAGGCTCATTTATGAAATGAAGGTAGCACCTGCGCTCGCTGCCTCACCAGGTCTTGGGACGAGCAAGTAAAATGCCGATGATGCTGATGCCGGTGACAAAAGGCCCCCCTTTCCCGGAGCCTGCGTGTCTTCGCAGGGGAAGCCCTCCCATACCATCCCAGCACTTGCATGTGTCGTTTTAAACAGGGACACGTAGAACGAGGCAGATATTGTCTCCATGTGCAGATGAGGAAACCAAAACTCAGTCACGTGCTTAAGGACGGGCGGTTTCCAAGCGGAGGGATCAGCATCTTCATCCCTTGCCGACGCGTCTGAGGCCCGCGCTGTATCTAAGCAGCAGCTGCCTCAGCAAAAGCGTCTTCAAAGACAATGAAGCAAAATACGAAATCAGTGAGCAAACAGCTTCCCACAGGACAGTGAAATTATGAAGATGAATGTTGAAGTACGCATAAAGCTTCTGAGTGCCTTAAAATAAGGGTATATAAGAATTGAAAGTATGGTTCTGTCGACCTCATTCAGCACAGTCCTTCATCTCCATAAAACTTGCAACCACAGAGGCAAATTTCACCGCAACCTTTTGCAAATTCCAAAACTGGCGAATTTAAAATTGCCATTAGTTGTCATTTGGTTGCAGAGTTTACCACCCATCGGACACAGGATGTGTTTTGTTTCCTCTCAGTGGTGTATCTAATTTTACCAAAACTAGTCAAGTCCTTCTACAGTTATTAGCAACAACGAAGAAATTCCAGGAGGAAAAGTTGAAACAAAGGCCTTCATGTTTAACACTATCAAAGGTGAAAATATTACACATTCTTTTTTTTTTTTTTATCTTCTGGCTTCTACTTCACACAAACATACAGAGGTCACAGGGGTCGGGAGCAGGATGCCCCTTCGTCCCCGGAAGTTCGGTCCAATCAGAGAGACCATGCTCGCCGTCACTCTGAGGAGAGCTGGCAGGAAAGGCTGAGCCCCAGCGTGCTCCCCGTTGTCATTTCCTTCCGTCTCGGTGGCCACTCTTCTCTCCGGAGCCTGGGCCTTGGTGACAGAACGTTTAGGAGAGGGGCTCAAGGCCATGTCTTTCCTCTCTGGCCTCCATCTCTGGGACAGTGACGGGGAGGCAGAGTGATGGGCGCAGCTGCTGCACACTTCAGATGGCGTTTGCAGTGAAGTACGGTGACTTCCGTCACTGTGGGGTCCCGGCCTGTCTCACTGCCTCCGCACCACCCCTCCGGGGCCAGCCTGGTCCTTGGGGCCAGTCGTTTCTTAGTCCAGGACCACGTGAATGGCCCTGGGGAGACTGAAACAGATCCAGTTCGGGGCATCTTTGCCATTGAGTCTTAATCAAAACTCTGGGTAGTGGGGCTAAGCAGAATGATGGCGCTCCCAGCCCCCACTCACCTAGGGCTGAGCAGGCCTAGCACCCATACTGCAACTTTAAGTTACGGGGTGAGAGGAGACATAGGGGAAATTGGGAGAAGACAGGAGGGGAAGAATAGAAGCAGCCAATGATAGCTGATCACCTAAGCGCCAAACACTGTGCTGACTACAGGGCACACGGCCATGGAGAGAGTTTCTATTGTCTTAGAACTTGCTGTCTAGCAGAGAAGACAGACATAAAATCAAACTTTAATGGCAGGTAATAAAGTGCTGCAAAGGAGAAGTTAGGATTTTGGGGGGATTTTAAATTTGGGCCCCTCAATCTAATCTGAGAGGAAGAGGGTCAAGAAATTGATTCCAAGGCCTAGGGACTGAGTGGCATCCGGTTAAAACAGGAGAGGAGGAGAGGGAGTGGGACAGGGTGAGGACAGCTGAGGCAGGTGTGTGAGGCAGGTGTGTGAGGCAGGTGTGTGAGGCAGGTGTGTGAGGCAGGTGTGTGAGGCAGGTGTCTAAGGCAGGTGTGCGGGGCTGGCGATGGGAGAGGGTACGGCAGGTCTGGGAAACAGGCAGAGGCTTTGGGCCCGATGCGCTGTGACCGAGATGATGGGGACCTGCAGGAGGCCAGGGCCATGCCAGTCAGGGCCTCCGTGGCACCCCCGATACTGGCCAGTGGGAGGCCTTGACTGGTTTGAAGCAGAGAGGTGGATCCGTCTGCGGAAGGTGAACGGGTCGGGGCTGTGTTTGCTGAGAAGACAGAACGACTTCCCCGAGTGACTGTGAGTCTGCTCAGAATTAGGCACGCAGAATTAAGGTCCTTGAAGAGCCCTCTCTTTCCTTGCCTCCCCCTCTTAGCACTGGCTCTCAGCTACAATTCCGTTCAAACTATTGGCGCTGTACCGAAACCCAGCCCATAGTCCTTGCAGTCTAGCCCACTGTACGCCAGAGGTCCGTGGACCCTGCCTGAAGCAGAGACACAGTCCTGCCTTCTGGGTTCACACTCTGAGCATCTCCTGCTGATTCGAATAATGGCTACGAGCTGATGAATGTGTGGGCTTTTATTTTCGACATTCAGCAGAGAAATTATTTTTAAAAAGCTTTGCCGAGAACCTTGCTATGTGATTATTATGATTTTTATTTTTCTGATCGAACAATAGTCATAAGATCAAGCCAGCCCACAGGCTTCTTTCTGGGATGTGTCTCTTTCTTCTGCTCTCTCAGCCCGTGACACATCATGATCCCGAGTCTGGGTCCTAACTGAGCCCTGGTTAATAACCGCTATAAGTATAACATTTTGTGACTTAGGGGCCCTTCCAAGGAGCGTGCCAAGTGCTCTGTAGCTCACCCCCTGCCCGGTCCTCACTTGGAAGAAGGAAACGAGAGGCTCCCTCCTGCTGCCTGGTCTGTGTGGGTGCTCTAGTCTCTGCTCCGGGACGGGTTCCTCAGGTGGATGCTTCGCCTAGGCTCTGGCGCTGGAGGAGGGTGGGTGGTCACCGCCTCCCGTCCTCCCCACTGACAGCCTACCTCCCGCATCCTCCCTGCAGACGGCCGCAGCCGGCTCTGGGATGTCCGGGCTCCCTCTTCCCTGCTCTTTCTTTGTCCTCTTGCTGCTCTCCCAAACCTTCTCACTTCATTTTTCACCCGGATTCAAATTAAAACCTGGGCGAGTTGGAGGCAGGTGCCGTGGAGGGTGTGCGTGCATGTGTGTGTGCGCGCGCGCGCGTGTGTGTGTGAGTGACGCTAATACTGACAGGCTCCTTAGAGCTCTGACACTTAGAGTGATGTTGACATCCGGCCCTTCTTCTGCAACAAACAAATCCAAGTTCAGGGTAGATTCTCCCTTGAGGGAATCTGAGAGCTCCTCGTTTGACCAGCTGCCACTGCAAACAAAGGAGCAGGGGTTCCCCAGCTCTACCTACCCCCTCCCCCGGACCTTGTTGAAACCAAACTGAAGCTGAGCACCAAGAAGTCACCCAGAAATTTAATTTTAGGACCCCAGACAGAAAGTTAAAGCAGGCGTGTATCTTCAGGGTCACCTTGTCGTGTTGCAGTGGTTTTTGGTCTGGGCCGTGGGACACTGGAGACCCCTGGAATTATTACGTGGGCTTGTGGATCTGCGGCCACGCCTGACGTTGGCTCTCTCCCGAACGACGTTTGCCACAAGCATGTACCACAGTGTCACTTATCCAAAGTGTGTGGGTGCCGTGGTGATCTCTAATGTATAAATAGTTTTAAAAGCACTGCTGAATAAATAGAGGCCTTTTCCCTCAGTTAGTCAGTTTGGCACAGTGGTTAGCCATTTGGGTTTTGTAGACAAGCAGACCTGAATTCATGTTTCTGCCCTGTAGCTGGGGGGCAAGTGACCCAGGGTCCTCACGTCCATGGCAAGGCGGACGGGTGGCGGTGGACAGTAACATCTGTTCGACAAAGTCGCACGGGTGTATGGTAATGAAATAAGTCCTTCAGCAGGTGGAGCGGGTGCTGCACTTTGCTGTTAACATGGAGCCTCCCGCTCGGAAGGATGAGAACCGCGGGTCCAGTGTGACCCGTTGTCACAGATGAAGGGGCCTGGAGAGGACTTCGGGGGCCCGAGCTGCACTGTATGGCTGGTACTCTTGTCCTTGGTTGGAATTCTGGCGTTTAGTCTGGCGCAGGCATCCTGGGGGAGTTGAAGTATGAGTTAGATGCGGTGCTTGTTTGTACCCAGGAGGAGGCTGGTCGGTTTGGAGGAGGACGGAAGGCAGCTGGGCACAGTGCGGTCAGGGCGTACCCTCGTTCTGGGCTGGGTGGTCTGCTCTCTGGCAGTGGCTAGAAAGGACGGGTGTAAGCTGGGCCAGGGACACCCAGATCCCTGTGCAAGGTCAGGGGCTCTGTGGTCAGTCTTTGGAGTCTTTGTCTTTTACCGCTGATCAGAAATGGCTCCTTGGAATTCAAATTGATGGATCCTCAAATCAACTCTTCAAAATACCTTTAAAAGAAATGCGTTTTTGAAGAGCTAATGCTCTTTCAGCGATTGCTTGCAACTTTTCTTGATTCTGTGTGTGTGTGTGAATATAGATATATATAAATATATATATGTTATATAGACCCTATCTTATTGTCTTAAAAGAAAATATATCTTTTTTTCTCAAGCTTTTTCACTTTGAATACAGATCTTGATTTGATTCGATTACCGCTCTTTAGAAAACATCCACGTTGGCCTGGATATCACTGCTGGTTCACGCCTGTCAGGCTCCAGACTCTGTGGACAGAGGATCAGGGGCCAGTTGCAGAGGAAAAAACATCTTTTCAGGGTCCTAATTAGTTGGCACGGAGGTTAAGAAGTCACACGTTCAGTGTTGAACTGTGTACCACCACCATCAGCAAACGGGGGCCAGGAACAAGTAGGTGTTGTCGTGGGTCACTGGAGAAGGATCTGTTGCTGTGGCTGGAGTACTGGAACGGTCCTCAGGGATGCCCATGACACAGCTTCTCGCTGCAGCCTCCGGAGTGCCTGCCCCCTGGGGCTTCTGTAATTGGATGTAGGAGGGCTGTCTTCTTCCCAGGGAGGAGGCCAGTTTGTTCCCAAGTTCATGACCCCAGGGAAAGGAGTTTCAGAAAGGAGTTGCCAAATTCGTCAGCCTCCTTGACATTTTTGTTGTCCAGCTCCTGGAAAAGGACTCCTTCATTCAGCAGTTGGCCCTGGGTCAGCAATGCCAGGTCAGGAGGCATGGATGGGCAGGATGGGGAAAGAGCTGAGACTGCTTATCAGGACTCTGACTGTTAGTCGCTGATGGTGAGTGCGACACACTGCGTTAAACATTTTAACAGGTTTCCTCCTTTAATTCTTACAATAACCCTGTGGGATAGAAGCTTTTATGATCACCACTGGATGAGGAAACCTGGGCTTAACTGCTTCAGAAATTTCCCCCATGTCCCACTGCTAGTAGTTGATGGAGCCAGGGTCCAAATGAGAGAGTCCGATTACGGAGTTCTTGCTTTTAACCATGATGCTATGCTGCCTTCCTGATGTACATGTCATGCTGGCCTCCTGCTCTGGAGTTTTACCCCGGATGTGTCTTCACTAGCAGAGGTGAAGGAGGTGCCTCAAAATCCATCCCAGGCAGCGTGCAGCTCACTGTGGTTGTTGGGAAACCACAGCTTTGGTTATTGGGAAAGCATGTCTTATTGAAGGGAATTAAAAAAAATAGATTATTAGATTTTATTTATCGCTTGGATCTTGAAGTTATTTTAGAAACATTACTCATTTAGTCCTTTTAAATCGGTTCATGTCAGAACAGGACAGCCGGGCAGGCTGGAAAGAGCCGAGGCTGTGGAATTCCATATTTCCGCATCCAAAGTGCTGGTCTGGCTCTGTGACCTTGAACAGTTATTTCACGTCTTAGCCTTGGATTCCTCATTTGGAAATGAAGGACTTCTGTGAGTATTGTATGAGCATCATGACGTGATGTATGTAAAGTACTTGGCATGGTGCTTTGCACATAGTAGGTTCTCAATAAATAGTATCTATTACGATTTCTTAGTTTATTGATGAGGAAAGGGAGGCACAAAATGAGCAAATATGTAAGTGAAATAAGTCAGACCGAAAGAGACAAATACTCTACGATTTTACTTCTTTGTGGAATCTAAAATAAACCGAAATAAATGAACAAACAAAACAGAAACAAACTCACATACAGAGAACAAATCGATGGCCGCCAGTTGGAGTTGGAGGGGTGGATGAAAAGGTGAAAGGGATTAAGAAGTAAGAATTGCTGGTTATAAAAGTGGTCATGGGGATGGAAGGTGCAGCATAGGCACCGTAGTCAATGACATTGCAGTGACCCTTAGGGTGTCAGATGGGTACTCAACTAATTGGGAGGATCACTTTGTAAGTTACTAAAGGTCTAATCACTATGTTGTATACCTATTGTATGTCAACTATACTTGAAATTTTTTTTTAAAAAAGCAAATGTATTCCTTGAGTTACTCTATACCCCATAGAAATTCTAGATATCACCAGGATGAGGTCGATGTCCCTGTATTTTTACTTGCACTGGGGCATACTAGCTTCTAGAACGTACTAAGTCTTGGATGGGCTTCAGAATTACTTCGTACTTGATCTTGATCACAGTTCTTAGTTTACCTAGCATATGGATTTCAAGTTATAGCTGAGTAACTGTGTTCACCTCATGATAAAGCAGGCCTGTACCCCGTAAGGCGCATGTCAGCTGGCTGTGAACAGCAGCAGTGCTTGGCTGATGTGTGTGTTCTTTTTTCGCTCTTTAGCCTTTTAAAAAAATTGTCCAGTCCTGGTTTTACATTTATCTACTCCAAGAAATTAGACCATTTTATTTCCCCTCTAGTTCCTCATTTATTTCCCGTCCCTTCGTACTTATATAATCAAAATGCCACGATAGTTCTGTTTTCTGTGTTGCTTTCCAGTTACACATCTGAGTCTTTCTCTTTTGAGAGGACATTGATCTATATATTGTAATAAATTTGCTCTCATATTTTTTATTTATATAATATTTACTACTTAATAGACATTACTTTTTTATTTTTATTTTCCTAATTTTTTTTCTGTATTGATCAGAATCTTATAAATCAATTTCTTCAGATTATCAACTGAATTATTAAATTCTATGCTGGTAACTCTATTTTTTTATCTTTTTTCTTTTACTTCCCATCACCTCCCCCACTCCTCGTAGGCGCATAAACATGCATAAATATAAAGCACTAAGCCTGATGCTGAACTTGTAGTATATATTTAATACTTGTTGTATAACTGACACTTTGACAGTCAGTCTCATTCGCTTCCAGTGAGAAACTGTGTGTGATAGTAGAAAGCCCATCCAGACCCAAACCCATCAAATCCTGTACCGGTCTTTCCTGGTGTCATGGCTGTGGTCTAGTTGCTTAACTTCCTTGAGTCTCACTTTTCTGCTCTGCACAAAGAGACAGCAATACCAGCCTTCCGGAAGGGTTGGGGAGATTAAATGAAATGGCGTACGTGAGAGTGCCTGGTACCTCCCCGCTGCTGGCACCTTTCCCTGTCCGCCCTCCCCCATGCCTTCTGCTCGCTGGTAGCTGGACCTGTGGAGGCATCTTATGCAGTTATCTGTATTCAGGCTGTGGTGCTGCAGAGAAGGGAGCCTGTTAAAGTTTGATAGCACTCCTGGGAGCTGCTGGGCTGGAAAGGTGAGATGGAAGAGAAGAGAAAGAGTAGGAAATAAGAATGAGAATCAAAAGTAGTGCATCTCTTGAAGAAGATAGGCACAGCTCATGGTTTACGACCTGTCCACATGTGTGCCCTCCAGTGGGTCATGTATATTCCTGCCTGAGGTTGCCTCAAAGTGCATATGTATCTAGACTTTCATCTCCGTCCTCCATACCGTGCATTATTGTAAAGAGAACTCTGAATGCAAAGAGTAGTCATTTCTGTTCCCTTAGCAGCGTTCTTACCTGTGATTTCCTTAATAGGATTTAAAAGCCTGTTCTTTCCTTTGGTGAGATCATAGCTTCTTGCTGTCAACTGCTCCAGGGCTGGGTCCCCTGCTTCAGAGGCATCTCCCCTTCCTCCTCCCCACTCAGTTGCACCCCCAAACCCAACCCTGAAGTTTGGTCTTATCTTTGCCGGAGGTGGGGGTGGGGGACTCAACCCTAAGACTTTACTGGAGATGAACTCCCCCTGGTCATCAGATCTGAAATGCAAGTCCTGGGCCCAGATGGACATTTGAAACCGTCTGCCACGGCAAGGGCACCATTGTTTTCCCCATGATTGTGACCCGCTGTTTGAAGGCATACCCGTTTCCCCGTGGGGCAAGCCTAGAGTGTCTTTCCTGCCTTTAGGTGAAGGGAGAAAAGAAGGAAAGCCTGTTTGACATTTTCTGAAAGGCACACCCCTCCCCAAATTTCACATTTCAACAAAAGCCCAACAAAAAGTCAACGGATTACAAAAATGGTGATTTTTTTTTTTTGAGGAAGCACAAAGAGACATTCCATAAATGGTAACTTCTCACACTATGATTTTTATTTAATTTTTTCTCCTTCTTTGGTTTTTCTCTTTGAATAGGAAAAATTGTTTTTTTTTTTAAAGTGACACTCTTTCTAACATGACTCTTCCTGTCAGTGGGGTCAGTACTGGTATCTGTGTGGTTTCAAGGAAAAGACCTTAAAGTGTACCAGGAATACTGGGATCTCTGGATACTGCCAGCTCCTTCTGAGGGACAGCCCGGCCATCATTTATTTACGTGCAGCCTGGAAGGTTTTGATGGATGGGCTTTGGGGAGTCTTGAATTGCCTGAAATGGTATTAAAAGTTAGTATATATATATGAGTATTTTCCCCCAAGGAAATGGTTCATAGCTTTTTATCAAAGCAGCCTGTGACCCACATTTTAGGACCATTCCATTAAATGATCTCCAAGGAACCTGTAAGTTTGAGCGTTTATTTGGCTTTTATTACCCTTCCTGTCATGTAGACATTTCTGTTCCGTTTGATGTCTTCATCAGCACAATGCCTTATCTTTCTCCCTGCCTGTTTCTGCCACCTCTTCCCCCTCCTGATGGTCATCAGTGGACCCACCCGCTACCAGCAGGGTATCATAGCTCCACTTCTGGCCTCAGGCTTGCCCCTGCTGTGGTTGGAGATCCCTCGTACTAGGGAGTCATTCTTTCTTCATCTCTCCTGATCTGGGACCTTGGACAACTCTTCTCCTTTCTTTGGTGTGAAACAGAGGCTCTTTAGCATCACCGCTGGCCTCATGCCAAGTCCCTCTTGTCTCATTAGGTGACCCAAGGCTCCTTCACCCCAGCAGGGCAGACTCATCTCAAAGCCTCTCTCTGTGTTCCTTCACCTGCCATCACCCTCCCTTGCGGGCACGTGGCTGCCTTTACCAGTCCACGTCAGGGCGTCCTGTCTGTGGGAACCAGCTCCAGACCCGGATCCTCGGGAAGATAGCTCTCTCCCGAGTGCCACCTTGCACTTATCTGCAGTGTTCCGTCATCAACGGAGACTCGTGTTCCCTCTTTTTTTTTTTCTTGTGGCCTTCTTGCCTCTACATTGAGACTGGGGGATGGGGGGTCATGTTCTTTCTCAGTTCTCCAGGGTGGTTTGGGTTTTCCCAGACCCATAAGTGAAGCCCAACAAACGCAGGGTGAATGAGTTGGTGGGACAAGGGTGTGTGCCTGCTTCCCGCAGGGCTGAGTTGGGGGAGGGTGTGAGAACAGTGGACCCAGCTTAAGCCTTGTATTCCGGTTTCACTCGACTCTGCCCAGGGGTGTTGCCCAGTCCTGAGCCCCCATAGCAAGAATGAAAATGTAGACCACCACCCAGCCTCAGGCCAGTGGGTGCTGAGCTCCCAGGGCGGTAAGAGCTGGTGAGGCCAAAGGTGGGGAAGGGCTGCAGTGGGGTGCAGGGGTTTGTTTAGGGGTCTGGGGGAGGGCAGTGTGTTCCACCCCTCCGGTTTCAGAGGCGGCCCGTAGCCCGTATTAGTTATTCAAATAACTTCGAGGAGGCTATTTTCTTTCTCTGTGCTTTTTTTTGTTGTTCTTTTTTTTTTTTTAATAAATTAAGTATTAATACTGCCAATTGCCAGATTGGTGTGGATTTCTTTTCTCTCAGTCAGCTGTTCTTCCTCTTTCCCCT
This sequence comes from Macroglossus sobrinus, assembly GCA_004027375.1. Taxonomy (NCBI): domain Eukaryota; kingdom Metazoa; phylum Chordata; class Mammalia; order Chiroptera; family Pteropodidae; genus Macroglossus; species Macroglossus sobrinus. The sequence continues at coordinate 75,589 of PVKZ01002328.1, read as the reverse complement.
TCCTCCCTGGACAATTAGCAAAGTGTTTGGTCTTTGGTTTGGATGAATAATTGATTCAGAAGCTTTGTGAATGATTCATGGCCCATATGGTGGGGCAAGAGGGTGTGTGTGTGTGTGTGTGTGTGTGTGTGTGTGTGTCAGAGGCTTCTCCCTGGCTTGGTGGAGGGGCTGGTACAGACCACCCCCCTGGCGGCTGGAGCCCGTCACACATGGTCTTTTCTCTGTATTCATCAAAGGTGAGAAGGTTGGAGCTTCTCCCAGGAAAGCAAGGTTCCCTCTGGGTATCTGCATTTCAGTCTTTCTAGGTCAGTGCTTCTGGTTCTGGTCAAGTTAATGAGTGCGTTGGAGTTTATCTCCTCTAAACCACTTCTTCACTTTCCCAAGATGGATGGCAAATTTGATTTTCAGAGCATTCAAAGAAAGACGCTATGTTGCCTCTCTTCTTTACATTATGATATTTTTAAACCTTCCTAGTCAGGGACGTTTTTTTTTCTTAACTTGGAGCCTGAACCCAGATACCCCCTGCTACTGCACTGACTCAGTTCCTCATCCTTCTCCTTTTCTGGAGACAGAGCACACCCCGTTCCTGTCCACCGTACAGCTTCCTTGTTGCTAAATACTTGTGTGCACGGGACAGTGGGACTGACACCTAACTCGTGGAAGACTGAGATTCCCTATCTACAAACCTTCTCGGTTTTAGGCATTTTGTAGGAGAAAATTGCTCATTTTGTAGGGAAAAAACACCCCTAAATATGCCCTGATCTTTGGAAGCCACTAAGAAGAATTAATTTTGTTAACCTGAACAGAGTCCATTGTCTTATAGGCGGTCAGAGACTCTGCGTTTTATTAGAGAGAGCTGGGACAGAGGCAGTATAGGAGTAAAGTGCAAGGCTGATGAAGATGGACAGGGTTTTTTTCCTCCTGAAAGGCCATAAAGATATTCTATATTTTCTAGTGTAATTTAAAAATTATGTTTGTCATATTTAGGTCCTAATCTTTCTTGAACTTATTTCTGTGTGTTAGGTGAGGTATGAACATAGCTATGTGTTTTCCCATAGGTTCCCTAGTCCACTTAGTGAACAGCGCATCTTTGGCTGCTGACATGTGATGCCAAGTTCCCGTATGTGCCTGGTTTGTTTTCAACCTTCTGGCCTCTCCCACTGGTTATCGTTCGTCTAGCCTATTAGTGACAATATTTTCATAATGCTTTTGAAAACCGATAGTGCTGATCGTCTCCTCTCCATTTATCTTTAAAATTGGCTAATCTTGTGTTGTAGTTTCATGCAAATTTAGAATTAACTTGTCAAAAACAAGATCTTGTTGGTAAAGGCAATGCATTTTGTGACTAATTCGGGAAGAATTGACATTTTCACAGTGTTGAGTCTGACCAATATCTCTTCATTTATTTGGGATATATTATAGGTCTCATAAGAGTTTTAGAGATTTTTCCAGTTACAATCTGGACATTTTTTATTAGGGTTATTTCTACCTATCTAATAATTTTATTGTTCTTATAAACGAATTAATATTTTTTGGCATTTCTAATCAAACATTGCTAGTGTATGTTACTTTTTTGTGTTGATGTTATATCCAGCTATCACGTCAAACCTTTTCATTAATTAAAATTATTTATTTGTAGTTTATCTTAGATTAACAATGTAGAAAATTATACCAACTACAAGTAACTGTTCTTATATTTCTTTCTTTCCAATTCACCCACTATATATTTTCTTTCTTACTGACTAGCTAAAACTTCAAGGAAAATGTTTCATAATGGCAGTAATAGAAGACTTTCCTATCTTGTTTCTGATATTAGAGGAAATGTTTTTTAAAGCTACACCATTAAGACGGGTGTTTGTTATAGTGTTATGGTGGATACGCTTTATAAAGTAAATAAAGATTAACATTTAAATTAATTTCACAAATAGCTTAATATTTTTATGTAATTTATAAATTCAAAAGTTTTGGAAATTCTTTATAAGGTTAAACATTGAGGTTATCGTGAATACCATTGAAATTTTATTTTTAAAGTTTAAGGTAGCAATAAACTTATTTTTGGTGTGATATGCATGCAGTATTAGTGCAATATAGTATCATTGTATGAACAAAGTTTTTAGTAAATTAAGAATCCTGTGGAATGAAAATCTATAGAGCTGTGATGGACACACAGTTCTTAATCACAGCCAACGCAGTCTGGTATTCTGTAAATTGAAATAGAACCCGTAGGCAAATAGAACCAACAAAGAAAAAAAGTAACAAGGAAAATCCAGAAAGTCTTTCTGATAGCAAGAAAGAAAAGAAAGAATTAATAAGATGAATTGAAAATGTGAATGTAGAATAAGTCTGAATAGCAATCAGAGCAAATGTAAATAGATTAAACTTACTTTTTAAAAGATAAGATCCTGTGATTTCATATAATTTTTAACCGTATATTTCAAAGATTAATCGTATATTTAAAAGATTTAGCTTAAATAATGGTGGTAGGAAATTGAAATTAGAAAGGGTGGTAACAGGTGCTGGAATGATACCAACGAAGAGAAACGTCAGGGTGAAGCATTAGAGGGGCAGTGATGGCTGCTCATCCTGAGAAAAGGAAGATCATTCAAGAAAGTGTTCAAGTTATGGGTCTTTACGTCACATCAGCAGAAATGTCTGTTAAACAGTTAAGGGTGACTACGAAGGAGATTTCCAACTGTTTTTGAACAAAATGTAAGCAAAAGTTCTTCTTTATAAAGTTTAATATCATTTTAATTTTCTCTCTCTCTCATGATTACCTTTAATATTTTAGCTCATTCTACTGTTGTCTTTTATGCTTTGTGATTGCTGACGATTCCAATATCAACCTGATTATTTTTTACAGAAAATTAGCATTTTCCCCTTATTTTTGCTGTTGTAAAATTTCCTAATATAGGTTTTATATGACGGTTTTCATTTTTCATGCTAGTTTGGAGGCCCCTTTTAGTCCAAAGATTCCTATCTTTATTCAGTTCAAGTCTGGGAAGTATTTTGGAATTGTTTTCCTTCCCTTAAAATTGCTTCCTCTTTTTTTAAAAATATTGCCTTATCTCCATTTTGATCCATTCTTTATTTCTAGTATTCATTACATGTGATGTGGCTTTTCTGTATCTCCTCTATGTCTGTTAACTTTGCTTTAAAAAAAAAAAACCCTTTTTATTGCTCTGTGTCGATTTCTGGGCTCAGTTTCACTTTCCAGATCTCTATTTCCGCTGGCTGTTTTCTCATTCAGCCTATTTAGTCATTTAAAAGTTTCAGTTATTGAAATTTCCATTTGCGCCATCTTTAGCTAATTTCTAAAAATGCTTATAATACTTCCACACTTTCCCCCTAAGCGAGTAATTATATGTTTTCATTTTTGTTGAGTGACGTTCTTTGATCGTTGAGTCTGTTTCTTCTCTGTGGCATTGACTTCCCCTCAAGTGTCTGGTGATTCTTGATTGTTATGTCATCTGTCCTGTCTGTTTGTGCAAACAGCTTGAAAGGCCATTAGATTGTGCGGCTAACTGTCTGGTGAGAGTGTGGGAAGAGTGAGACCTGCTGCCGGATGGGTCATTTTGATGGCTATTCACCTGTTCCTCTCGGGCATAGAAGAGCACAGGATGGCATTGCCCGACTTTCTCACCCACCTTCCATGCCCATCGTTCTAGTTTCTAGGCAGATGGTTCTCTCTTGCTGCCAGGTCCAAGGACGTAAGGAGGGGTGGGGAGGGTAAGGAGATGAGAGTAAAGTCCTTGTTTGTTCTTTGTGCTCTTAGACCCAAACTGTCACCCTGTTGGTTGCCCCGGGTCCCTCTGGACCCCAGTGTCCGTCATCTGCAGACAGGAGCCCTCACAAAGCCAGCCCACATCAGTGGCTGTCACATCCTATTCTGAAGGCCGGGAGCTGTGATTTCCTTATAAAAATCAGAATGCACCTACCTTCTGTCGCGGGCATTCATCACGATCTCGGGTCTACAAAGTGTCTGTTTTCCCCTCTTGCTTTCTAGTGTGGTTACAGTATGTCTTTGTAAAGTGATTTCTAGGAATTTGAGGGAAGAGGCCACAGTGTGTGCTCAGTCTGCCTGTCTTAGAAGTTGAGGCCACTGCTCCTAACTTAACTGAGCCTCAGTTTCCTCATGTTCAAATGGGATGATGGTGCTGGGGCCGGTGGTGATGGTACGTCGTTAATATTTGAAAGTACAGTGTATGTCAGCATTATCACATGTGTGAACTCATCTAATTCCTCAACAGCCCTATGACGTATATTATTGTCATTTTATAAATGAAGAAACTGGGGCACAGAGAGGTTAAGTAATTTACCTAAATAAGTGATTACCTACTTCACAGGGTTAGTTTGAGGATTCTTGAATTAATACAAGTAAAGCAATTAACATGGCACTTGAAACATATTAAAAGCACAAAAATGGCAGTTATTTTTTTTCTCAGTGCCAACAACAGAGTTGGCTGGTAACGGGCACTAATCAAGATATGATGAATAGATGAAAAGACACCAAAAAGTCACATTCCTGTTTGCAGAAGGTTGTGTAGAAAGCGATGGACAGGAAACTGTGTGCTAGTCTTTTCTTAGTGATAAATATAACTGTGGGTTTATGATATTACCCAATCGGTTCCCACCCTACAAGCTCAGTGTTTTAGATTTTTAGGTGTTGAGTTCTTGGTGCCTGAAATCATTTTAACTTTTTCAGCTTTGTCAGTTACGATTGCAAATAAGTTAGGTAATCAGTTTTTAAAAATCAGATGTTTGTAATTTCTCATGTTCAGAGTACTGAAAAAGATACTAACTTCTGCTTTCAGGGAACTTACACTCTAATTTTCATATACATGTATATTACACATATATCTTCATGAGAAAATTTTTATTTAGTGGCACTCTCTTGAAGACCAGCGTCCATGATGTCTGGTACAGAGCAGGGATCCGATAGCAGTGGTCCCTAACCTTTTTGGCATTGGGGTCCGGTGCTCCTATGAGAATTTAATGCCTGATCATCTGAGATGGAGCTGAGGCGGTGATGCTAGTGCTGGGGAGAGGCTGAATCTTCACTCATTTGCCTGCCACTCACCTCCTTTTGTGCAGGCTGGTTCCTAATAGGCCACGGACCAGTACCAGTCCTCAGCCTGGGGGTTGGGGACTCCTGTGATAAAGTATTGCTGGGCTTGTGTATTAGAATTCAAGTCTCTACCTTCCCAGGACCCATAGTTTAATGGAAGAGAGAGACTTGAAATAATTGGACTGTGTCACTGCAGTAATGCTCTATAGAACGCATCCTTGGAGCATGGAGGAAGGAGAAAGTAACCATGTCAGCAGGGAGAGATCACAGGAGACCTGATGTTTGTTTTAGTAGAGTGATGAAGCTGGCTAAGGGTTGCCATGGAGAATGTGGAGAAGGAACTTCAGACATGGAAAAGGAAGGCTATCACTCAATATAAAGCAAAGCAAATTGCCAAATCCTGCGAATCTACAAAGTGAAATCTGTTCACTGATTTTACCATGTTCATCTGAAAAGACTTCTGTTGAATTTTGAAAAAAGATATTGCAGAGGATGAAAACCAGGATGTTCAAAATGCAATATGATGACGCAGCTCTCTGTTGGCTTAAGGCCCTTCAGTGGCTCGCTGCTGTGTGCAGCAGAGTGCAGGAGCCTCTCGGTTCCCTCCTGACGTCATCACACGCAGCCTGCCCGTCTGCACTGGTCTATACTGGTCTATACTGGACGACGTGCCATTCATGCTGCTGTGCACCTCCTTCCTTTCGAATATGCTCTCTTGCCTGCCCTTACGCCACCCTTGCCGCCCCTTCGGCTGATCCCTCATTTCCCCAGCTTGTTCTACACTTCACTGTTGGGGTTGAGGGTTGACATTAGCGTCTCTCTTACTGGATGGGTTGCTGGCTGAGGTCCTGAGGGCAGGGCTTCTATCTTATTCTAATGTTGACACCTTGTGTGCCTGGTGCTTAGTGTTCTTCAGCAAATAAGGTTGCAAAACAGATGAATGAACTGAGGAAGCTAATGAGTGAGTGAGTTAACAATGGCAGGTATGAAAAGAGGAAGAATTTAAGGAGGCGGGCAACATGTCTCAAGGATGTTCTTAAGGTCAGAGGAAGAAATGCCAGGCTGATGGAATCTCTGTCCAAGCATCGCCTTCATGGGAGGGTGAATCCGTCCTCCCAGCCTCCTCCTCTGCTGTCTCTCACAGTCTTTTGAACATTTCCAATGCCGCAGAGAGCCGCTCAAGCCCATACATCTGGCGACGTCTGAGTCCCACTAACGCCTTCCTTGAGCTGAGTAACAGCAAACTGAAAAAAAAGGATAAGCCTTCTTCTTAGTTAATAGAAATCCTTCCTCTGAAGGATTAACCTCTGAATATTAGATAGAAAACCATTACATTACTTAATGGATAAAACTCCCATTAAAACTCCTTTTCTCCATAGGAGATGGGCTGAGAGTCTGGACTCCACTCTCAGTTGCCGTATGTAAGAAGTGGGGTACAGGGAAGCTGTGTCATTTGACCCGAGGCCTTAAGTTAAAATAGGACAAAGGTGAAATTACAAACCAGGACACCTGATTTCAGGTCCCCAGTCTCACAATAAATAAGAGTGTTTCCTCTTCAGTCCCTGTTTGGTCTCTGTCCTCATCATCGCCACCTTCAGCAGATACGCAGTGCACACGTACTGCTGGTGTGCCTTCCTGTCATGTGATGGTGATACAGTACGCAGTTAGAGCTTGTGCATGGCGAGGGAGGTGGAGGATCGTCACAAAACCCACATTAACGTAACCACGTTTCCTACACACTTGGACCTTAATTACGTGCATGAGTACGGCAAACACCAGAGGCCTCTGTTTGGGTGCCTCCCCATCACCAGGAATTTCCTGTATCCTCGTCCGACTTCCCCTCTGTTCACGACCATAGTCTCCGTACCCTAAGGCAAATAGTATAGTATATGACTTAATATACGGTAGTTTTTATGCCCTGTGTGCCTAACACTTAGACATCTAGCAATGTCTGATCAGTATTGAACAAGCTGATGGATGAATGGCAGATATGAAAGGGGAAGAATTTTGGGAAATAGGCAGATATTTCAAGAATATGTTTAAGGTCCTAAGGGTCCTAAGATTTAACATGGTTTCAGGCAAAAATGTCATACTTTCCATTTTGAAAGGAGCTGAGGCTTTATCCTCAACATTCTAGTGGCATAACAATGGCAGTTAAGGATGCACCTGAAAAAAGATGGAGGCGGAACAGGGTTTTAGGAGCCAGAGGTGCTAGGAGTTATGACTCCCAGTTACACAGGGAAAGGAACAGAGGGACATGATTGATCGTGTAGTAGTGGCAGGACTGTTGAGAGCACAAACAGAAATAAATTGATGCTCATCTTCCAGATTAGTTAAGAGCAGCCTAATTAGATAACGAACGGTTCCAGACCAGCTCGGTGTCTGGGCAAGCTGCAGTGCTTCGCAGCAGCTGCAGAAACGTGTGGACACGCTACCACCAGGCTGGGGAGGACGTGTGGAGCTCTGACCGGCAAAGGCTGGTCTTTCTGCGTTCCCCGTTCTTGAGGGAATGTCTGAGAGCGAGTGTAGTCAGAATAACAGAGAGGCTGCAGGACTTTGGAGCCAGACTGCCAGGGTCACTTATTAGTAGTGATCCTGCCCTCCCTGTCCTCGTGTCCTGTGGGGTCCTCTCCCACCTGAGTCCAGGCTGGTCTGTGTGACCAGGAGAATATGACAGGAGTGAGTTTGTGGCTTTTGAGCCTTGGTCATAAAAGACTTGGTCCCTGCTGCCTTGTTGTCTTGTATGCTTGCCCTGGGGGAGGCCAGCTGCCACGTCATGAGGATGCTCAATGAGCCCTGTGGCAAGTCACGTGCTGAGGAACTGGACATTCCTGCCACAGCCGTGTGAGCGAGCCATCTTAGCAGTCCAGACTAGCCCGCAGGTAATCACAGCCCCTGCCAACAGCTCGACGGGAAGATCATGAGAGACCCTTAGCAAGAAACAGCCAAGCCCCCGCGTGAGATGATCCATGCTTACTGTTCTTTTAAGCCAGTAAGTTTTGCTCTGCAGCAAGAGACTTCGTAAAGAACTAGTTTAATGAATCTTGTTAATCAACAGACTTGATTTGCTAAAGAAAATAGTGGCATGCCCTTTGAATTCCTTGTACAGCGTCCTTTTAAAGTAAGGCTTCCCGGAGCAACTTCTATGGCACGCTAGTCCTGCAGCATGCCCCTTGTTCGTGGGGTTGGATGCTTATAGCATTTTAGGGAATGCTGCACAGTGCTCCTAAACACACTGCAGCATCTGAGATGTCCTGAGCGAAGGATGTTTTGGTTAGCTCAGTGTTTTCCAAACTTACATGACCAAGAAATTTCTTAATATCATTTGGTCAAATTCTGTGGAACTCCCTGTAAGAAACGTGAGTCTTTAGCACTGATTCTCAGACTTAAGCCTACATCAGAATCACTCGGAGAACTTCCTGGGCATCACCCCCAGAATTTCTGATTCGGGTGATCTGGAGTAGGACCTGGGAATTTGCATTTCTGATAAGATCCGGGTGATGGCGATGCTGCTGGCGTGGGCCTGTGGGTGAGGGGAGGGGACCACACTTGGAGAAGCACCGTTTAAATAGGATTCCAGGCTCTTTGGTAAAAACTTTAAACAACTAACGGATAGATGGCCAGTAAACTCAGGAAGCCTCAGGCTCAACATCACTGGCCATTAAGGAAATGCAAATCAAAACCATGATGAGATACCTCTTCACGCCCGCTAGGATGGCTGTCATAAAAGAGACAGACAGTGACAGGTACTGGGCAGGGATATGGAGACATTGGCACCCTTCTATATCGTTGGTGGGCATGGAAAGTGACGCAGCCACTCGGGAGAAGAGTTTGTCATTTCCTCAAAATGTTAAACATGGAGTAACCATACGACCCCGCTATTTCACGTCTAGATATCCCCATGATGCCCGTAACATTATTCACAACAGCAAAACAACGGTCCCCACCCAAGTGTCCATGAACTGACGAATGGGTAAAGAAAATGTATTTTACAATGGAATGCTATTTGACAACAAAAAGGAATGAAGTATTGATTTATGCTACAACATAAGAACATCGTGATGAGTGAAAGAAGTCCTTCACAAAAGGCGCCATATTATATGATTCCACTTATATGAAAAGTTCACAAAAGGCAGTTCCATAGAAACTGAAAGCAGAATAGTGTTTACTAAGGTGAGGGGTGGGGAGTGACTGGTGAGAGATTTCTTCTCTGGAGTGATGAAAATGTGCGGGAATGCATGGTAGTGATGGCTGGACAACCCCGTGAATGTACTAATACCCACGGAACTGTACTCTTTCGATGGGAGAATTTTGTGCTTGTAAACAAACCCAATAAAGCTACTAAAGGGAAGGATGCATATAGCTTCAAAGTTAGGGTAGCAACAAAATACAAGTCTCCAATTATAGCCTACATTGTAGCTCTGTTATAATCTGTAAAAGGCCAGAGACATCCTACAAGCAGTGGCGCTGGTGCGCTGATGCAAACAGGCGTTTAGATTTGGATGGCCCCTTAACTCCCTTCTCTCCCTCCCTCCCCGCCTGGAGATAATAAATGTTCCTTGTTGTTTTGTTGTGGCTCTGAGTGAGCTGTAGAAGTGATGGAGAAACAGCAGCTGACCCCAGACGTTTTAGTCATTGGAGAGAGTACAAAGCCTGTTTCTGAATCTTCCTTAGGGCCTGATTCACACACAGCAGTAAGTGACAGATAGCAATTTAAAGCATTGCCCTTCCCAGGGTTAATTGGTTTGTTTTGGTCATTGTTGTTGCTTGTTTTGCATTTTAAAAAGACTTAAAGTCCTAAGGCAGAACCACGGCTTTAGTGTGCATTATAATTCTCTGGGGTTCTTTTTTGGAAAAAGCAGAGTTTGGGCCTTCCCCTGAGAGATTCAGAAATCTGCATGCTAAGTAAGCACCCAGATAATTGCAACACGGGTGGTTTATGGACCCCTTTAAAAACTTTTGGGCTAGAGAAACAGCTAATTATATTGGGCTAGTACCTAAGTCTGCACGTGACTAATATAACCACTCCAGGGTGGGGCCTATGCTAGGAGGGCGGGGCCTATGCTAGGAGGGCGGGGCTTTGCTAGGAGGGCGGGACCAAAAACTGGTTGGGGTGGAGCCTTAGTGGTATCTCCTGTGTTCAGATCTTTTTTTAAAAAAATGATTTTGAAGCAAATATCAGAAAATGGTTACCTTTGCTAAATATGGGACTCTGTATGTTGCATCTTATTTTCCAAATATCTGAAACACCTCATGATGAGACATATATCAGAGTATTTTATGATCTTCGGGCTTTTTGGTTTTAGGGTTCCCTCTGGGACTCATAGTGGGCTCAGCTCAAAAGCCAACATTGGGCCTGGGCCCACTCGTCCCTGCCTAGCGCGGGTCTTGGGCAGCGAAGGCACCCTTGTGACCGACTGTCCCTGGCTCCGTGCAGGCTCCCTCAGGGCAGGACTCGGCCCCCTAGAAGCCTCAGGATGAATTTCTCCTGCAAACAGGAAGGAGTGGAGGGACAAGCAAACCACAGCCTGATCGTGGGCCCGGGGGCCCGGGGGATGTCTGGTCCATATTTGAATCACAGCAGTGTCACTCCCCTTTTTCCCTCTGTCTCCAGGAGGGAGGATCAAAGGCTACCTCAGGAGCCCCCAGCCCAGTCCCATCCCTTTCTTTGCTGTTTTCTTCAGGCACATTTTTTCTTTGGTCGCCTTTGATTGACATGGCCGTGCACTGATGTGCAGATGGGGTCACTAGAAAATATTCCGGGGCGGCCACCTGCTGGGGGTGGGGATGAATCAAGGACTCTGAACTGTGACACCTGTCTTGTGAGGAGAGCTGGAAGGCCACCTCCGTGGAGGGGACCGAGGCTCTGAGTGAGCAGAGCAAGCGCTGGGCAGGCAGCAGGCCGGCCCGTGACAGGTCATTCAATGGAGAGTACACGTCCCGCAGACACAAAGCTGGGTGCGAAAGAGGCTGTGTGCCAGGTCATCAAGTTTTAAGGCAGCCTCGGGCCAGCTGGGAAGCCTGCCATTGAGTGCCGTCCGAGCCGGGAGTGCCCTGACCTGAGAATCGAGAGACTGGTCTCGTGCCACGGCTGCTTTCCCAGACCTCTGACCTTCTGTCTGAACACAGGCGACTTCCTCCGTCCTGCTCGGGGAGGTGATAAGAGTAAATCAGGGCCCTTGGAGGACGGCTGACTTACAGTCCCTCTGCCAGCCGCCCGCCCTCTCTCTCTCCCTTCCTCCCATCCTCCCTCCCTCCCTCCCGGCTTCCTGCTGCATTTGGTCTTGCCTCATGAGCCCCCGCCAGGGCTGTTTTCTGTCTCAGATGGTCCCCTTCCCCCTGCCACAGATCTCCTCTCTTCCATGTTTGATGACTTTTGAGGTTTCTAAGGTTCTGTGAGGGATTATTTATGGTTCAGGGTAGAAGGGGGGTTCTCGATGGGTGGAGAATGGCTCCCTCCATCCACCCTGGGCCAAGCACTGTGCCAGCTGCTGTGGGAGACACAGAGTTCCATGCGTCCCCTTCTTCAGAGGGTCTGTGGGGTTGGGCACGTGCATCACTGCTGTCCTGCCTCTTCCCGCCAGCCACCCTCTGTCAGGGCCGAGAGGCTGCAGGCATAGGTGTTGGGCTGTTTCAGACTGGGGATTTGGGGTCAGGTGTTAACCTGAGGCCGGAAGTGGTGCAATAGGTACCAGACTTATTGTTTTTCTGCATTCTTTATACCCGAGTTGCCCACGTCTTGTCTGTCCTTTTGAAATAAGCAGCTCTTCTTCCCTTCAGTGTCGTCTTCCTGGACACCAGCCCGCATCCTCATCATCTCAATACCTTGGGTGATTTAGCGGCTTATTGGTTGGCTTCTTGCCTTCATTTCCTCCCCGGTTTCCGTAGGACTGTCATGAGATCTCCCAAAAGCCCCTCCCACAGCCAGACACAGCGCTAGGGTGTGCCTGTTTCCTGTCACCTCCGGCCCGATCTCTTCTTCATGGCTTTCCTCAGGTGGTGATGCTGACCCCACCCCGTCCCCGACACTGTAGCTACCTGTTCAGCTCTGTTCCCTTAAATGTACCTCACGACGCTGTCACACCCTTGCTCGTAATCTGTCCCGGTCTCGAGTCCCTTCCATTCCCCTCCTTCTTCATCCCCTGTGCACCCTTCAGCCTCTCGTCTCCCGTAGCCTTCCCCTATGACGTCGGCGGTGCTTCTGCATTCAGAACCACACTGCATTCGAACTGGAAAGGGACCTTGGTGATCCGTGGGCCCAGCTTCCCTCCAGGAGCCCTGAGAGGGGGAGTAACCTCCCTGTGACACACACCAGGAGATTCTGAGACCAGGCCTCTCATTCCCCATTCAGCCCTCCTTCCGTCACAGGCACCAAAAGATGTGGAGAAGGTGGTCCTGCCCACACCTGGCTGGGATGATGTCATCAGCAGCAATGGGAATGCCGTGGAGGTAAATAGCACTGTTTGTGGACTTCCTGTTCATTGCCTTTGCCGGGCAGTCAGCACTCTATTATAGTCTGCTCTCATTCTTATTGTCAGTTCCACACGTTGAGCCCTTGATTACATCAGAATATAACACTGCCTTGTTCACTAATTCCTTTTTGCATGGAAGTCAAAACTGTCTTAAATGTTTTTTATAGCCCATAGCATCTCGCCCAGCCCAGGCGTGGAGTAGGACTGTCTGTTTGTTGATTCGCTGAGTGTCAAGGACAATTCCAGGCAAGGCCCACGTTTGAGCTCTTCGTTGTGCCGGGGACCTGCACAAGAGTTAGCTTTACCTCATTTCTCGACTGGAGGCTTCCCAGAGCCTCCCAGTTAGAATTAGGTACGCCCTCCCCTCCGTTCTTATAGCTCTTCATTCAAGCCTTGATTGCTGCTCCGATCATGTGGGTAATTATGAACAGCGCCTGCTTCCTCCTGGATTGCGAGCTTCTGGGGACAAGCCGAAGTCTTTCTCTGTGTGGCCCGTAGGTTTCTTTGGCTGTGCAGTTTCTTGCACATGGTTGTATTCCATACACGGTTGTCGAACTGAGTGTTATAAATAATGACGCAGTTCACGCCATCTTATCCACGTGGGGTTTATCTGCACAGCTCAGGGCTCCTTTCCATACTGTGGCCAAACCCCAGGCTGGGACAAAGGCCAGGCTGGGAGGGTCTGGGATGGTTTCCAGATGGGCAGAGATAGTCGTATGTCTCTGAATGAGTCTCTAACTGCCTCTCAAAGTGAAATGTACAATAAATTACTTCGGTTTCATTCATCATGGTTAGTTGGCTAAGGCTCTCTCTCCCTCCATCAGCCCAGATAATGAAGAGGTGACATTTTTATTGTTTACTCTGTGGCACAGAGAATAAGGCACGTTCCCAGGGAACCGGGCATGGGCCGCTTTTTCCAGGTGCCCATATTGAAATGGCCTGGGAAGGAGAGGCGTGTCTGGGGGAGGCAGGCAGGAAGGGGATTCCGACTCTGGGAGCTGGGAGGTCTAACCTCATTTAATGAATGAAGAATGGAGGCGCAAAGCAGGGTAGGCAGCCCAAATCCAGTCGTGGGGCGGTGGAGGAGTGGGGCGGGAACCAGGAGAGGGAGTTTGGGCCGCTGGGCCGCTGCCCTGGCCAACCAGATGGGTCTCCCTGAACACCAGGACTCCACCAAGCAGACTCACACCACCGGATGGTCGGGCAGTGCTTCGGAGGGGATCACCGAGGGCCTTGAGAGAGGAGGGAGGAAGGAGAGCTGGAGAGAAAGGGACCGGGGTGTTGCTTCTGATTAGGGTGCTGCTCCTCTCTGGAAGAGGGACCGGTGAGGATGAGAGGGGGCCACGATCCTGCCACAGACCAGCACGTGGAAGAGACGTGCGCATAGGACAGCTCGCCTCCAGTCCGCTTCCACCATCACTTCTCTCTCCCTTAGAATGGTGTTGCCTCCATTTTAGAACTTTCTGGAAACTTCTGGAGAGTAAACTGTCCTAAAGGGGAGGAAGGAGAAGGGGAAAATTACCTTCGGGTTTCCATCATACTTGTTGGAGCAAGAGGTGTCTGCAGAGGGAGCCGTTGATTCAGTGGAGCCCCATGGGGCTGGACGTGTGCCTAGCGGGTGGGGAAGGGAGTAGATGATAAAGGTTGGATTCCTAAACATCTCTAATTAAATAGATCCATCGCCCTAAATAAATGATAAAATGGAAAAGGAGCATTATGTAGTCCTGACTTAGGATTTCATAATTGAATAACCTAAGAAGCAGGGGCCAGTGCTGTGGCTTTTCAGCAGTGTAGATGAGAAAGCCTGGTGTTTTTATGCTTTAATCCGCGTCATCTTAATTTGCATTAGTGGAAACGCAGAGCCCAGGGAAAAGGCAGTAATAGTACGTGTATTCTCTCGACTTCACTCTCTGGGTAAGTGATGTGCTAACTGAAGGTGCCCGCGGTGTAAGGCACCCTGGCCATCTGGAACGTCCTCGGGGGAGGTGGCAGGCGAGGGCGGAGCTCTAGAAACTGGAGAGCCTGCTCGCCAGGGCTTCTTAGTGCTGCGCAAATGGCGGGTCCTGTAGTACGTTTGACACAGCTTCTTCCTGCAGGGTCCAGAGGGTCTTGGGCAGTGAGACCTAAAATCCCAGCGTTGCCCTCAGGGCGACACGGCTGTGAGAGAGCAATGTCCGGGTGCTGGGGTGAGGGGTGGGAAGGGAACAGGACCTCGCCTGCTTGGAAGCCTTGGGGGCACCGCCACCCAGAGGAGCTGTTGCTGGCGTAGAAACTTGTTCAGAAGGGGTTCCTCAGCTATGTGTCCCCTGATAACACCTTTGGGTTTTGTTACAAGGGTGATGGAGGGTCATTAAAAGGTTTGAAGCCAGAGAGACCTTCCAGCTCTCAGAGGCTCGGTTCGTGGCATGCCGCGTGGACCTGGGTGGGGCGATGATCAGAGGGGAGTGTGGAAAACTGGGGTCTGAGGACTGCGTGGGGGGCTAGCCTGTACATGGTTTACTATCTCGAACCAGATGAGGGTGTGAACTTGGCCCGTGTCAGTGAGACTGGAGAGGAGGGGACGGATGCAATTTAGGAATCTTTACATTTGGGGGATGGAGGGGAAGGAAGACTCAGAAAGGAACCCAGGAGTGGTGGATGGGGTTCCTTCCCCGAGAGAGGAGCACTGAATGAGGAGCACTCTGGGGTGAGGGGACAAGGAGGCTCTGTCTTCGTATGGTGTGGACCTCTCTGGTTGGGTGGGCAGTTGAAACCATGGATCTGGGTCAGATCGACTCAGGAGAGCAGCAGAGCGAGAAGAGGCCGAGTAGAGACTCTGGGGCCCCCTGCACTAAACACGTGTGGAGAGTATGGGCGGCCTGGGAGGGAGGCTGAGAGGCCGCGGGCAGAGAGGGAGGCTGGTGAGTGGAGACCACTGGCAGGAGAATGAAGGACGAGTTTCCCAAAGAAGCGAATGATTCACAGGGTCAGATGTGAGGAAGGAACTCACTGCCGACCTTTGCTCGAGGAACCCGACCTTTTCTGCTCCCTTGCCAGACATAAGCACCGGCTCTGTCGCAGGCAGTAACGTGCAGGGGCCCACCCTAGTGTTAGCTCCCATCTCAGTTTCCATATGTAAAGTCAGTTCTGGTTCCTGGCTTTGTCGAAGAACAGGGAACTATTGCTCATGAGCAGCGGGCACTGAGGGGCAGAGGGGCCGGGCGTGTGGGATCAGAGCCTTAATTTTAGCCAGACAGTCTGAGCTCCTCAGAAGGCAAGCTTAATTTCTACATAAATAGAAAGTATTATTATTATTACACCCTCACGCTGTATCAGAGCCAAACACCGGAGTCCTCAATACTGTATTTATTTCCCTGGGCTTTCGGAGGGGTGGGGGAGTATGGGGCGTTTAGGTTGCTAAGTGATCGTGCTTCTAAAAATAATGAAGTTCCCCAGTTGTTCTCGCTCCTGGTTGTTTTGTTTTGTTTTGTTTCGTTTTGTTTTTGGTTAGAGTAAGAGGAGTCCAAGGTCAAGTTATGGAGACAGGCTGTGTCTCCAGGTGGCCTCAGGGTGGCCTGTTGGGGAAGGGCTGGAGAAGCTCTCCCTCTCTGGTCCCTTTGCCTGCACCCCCTTAGGGCTCAGTACTTTGGGAAATTGCAGGAAAGACTGGGCCTCCCTCTGCCTAAATCCAAATGCTTTAGGAGGTAGTCAGTCCCAGTGGTTGCTATGGTGATGTGGGTGGGTGGGAGAGGTGGTGATGCAGAGTTTGGCCTGTATGTCTGAGGTCCCTGATGCAGGCTGCTTGGAGCGCAGGCTCCCGATGCCGTGGACAATGTGTTTAGGATTCCAGAGGGCCACTGACTGCGGCGTTGAAATCGTCAGGCAGGCCCGCCGGTTCTGCTGGCTGAATCCTCGTTGAATATGCAACTCACAGGCTGGATTTGGGCATGTGCTGTGGGGTTGGGGACTTCACAGCGACCTTGATGGGGAAGGGGTGTGTGGAAGAGAGCTCTGTGTGGGGCAGAGGGTGGGACTGTAACCTCTGAGAATTGAAATTGGCCTTTAAGATCATCTAGTTCTTCAATCTCTTCAGCAACGTCCCTGACAGCTGGTCACCAAGCTCCTCCTTGGACTCGTCCTATGATGGAGAGCTCACTACGGGGCAGTACACACCATTCTATTGTTGGATAGCTCCTAGGTCCCCTTCCCTTCCTTTCCCTTCCTTCTACTCCCCATGACTCCTTCCCCTTCCCCCTCTTTCAGCCTTTCTTGGCAAAATCTGGCCCCGTTTAATTAGATCCACTGACTCAAGGAAAGAGTATTAGTCTTCATCCAAGTGGTGGCCACGTGCCGCCAAGCAAAGCATTCGTGCTTTCCTCACCTGACATCATTCTGAGACCCCGCCATGCGACCCCCATTCCCCAGGTCTCTCAGTATGGCTCTGAAATATGACACTCAGAATAGAATGTAGCGCTCCAGCTGGTCTGACCCACGGAGGGTTCTTTTGGACGACACCACAAGGCTGTGAATTCTGAGCTTATGCCCTCACCATACCATCCGCAAATATGAAGGTTGTGGTTGTCAATCTCAGATCTTTTACATACGAACAACTGTCATTGTCCTCTAGTTTTCTTCTTCTTCTTCTTCTTCTTCTTCTTTTTTTTTTTTTTTTTTTTTTTTTTTTTTTTTTGCTGTTGTCATCTAAGCTGCTAATAAATGTGTTGGAACGGACAGAATTGGTGACAGAACTCAGCGGGTTCTAGAAACCATCCTATAGGTTGAAATTAGTAACGTAAGTATAGTAATAGCTTTTTTTGCTGCTGCTCTTTCTCTAATCAACACTGGTCTTTTGAGATGGTTGCTATTACTATTATTTTTCTGATGAGGAAGTGGAACCAAAGAGAGGTGAAGTATGTGACCCAGGGATTCACAGGCTCTAAATAAATAGTAGTCAGTATTTGAATTCCGTCTTTTATTCGCTGATCACTATAATTCGGGCAAGAAATTCTCCACCATTCTGAGAGTGTAAGTGATTTTGTTAGAGGGCTTGCTGAAATCAACGAGTACCAAATCCTTACCAGTTTCCTGATCTGTTCTTCCAGTAACCCTCTCTAATAAAGAAATGAGATTAGTTTGGATGAATTTGTTCCAAACAATCCCATGCTAGTTTGTGATAATAAGAAACATGGATAATAGTGACAGTAACAGTCCGCACATTTGCTGAGCCCTCACCTGTGCCAGGGACTGAGCTAAACTCTTCCCAGGCATTATTTGATCATTTTGCTTTCTCATTGTTCACAGAATATTTACCAGTGTATTGCCAAATTCTTTTGGGGGTTGACGATAAGCTCACTGGTTATTATTCTAGAAACATCTTTCTTTGAAACTGAGATAGTTGTTCTGGTTTCTAAGGTGTCCGATTTTATCCTCAGTTTCTTACAAGCTGCTGGTTTGGATGCTCTTTTGGTGCCGAGTCTACGTGAGCATTGAATTTGGGAGCTAGACGCTGGGTTCAAGTCCGGTTCTGCTACAGCTTTTGATCTCCGGGACTACCAGCCAATCACTCAAACTTCTTAAGCTGTGGTCTCCTGGTCTTTGAAGTTGGAACAATAATCCATACATAGACTGTTTCAGAGATTGCTCATGTGAGAGAACGTTTAAGTAAAAGTGCTTCTCGGATGTCAAAGTTCCAGACATAGTGGAGCCATGGTTGTTAAAAATGTTAAGTGTTCCCTTTTACGTACTCTCCTATAGGGGTTTCACTTTTCACAGAATTTATCTTACCCTTATTAAGCTATTTTACATATTTATAGGACACACAAAGGTGTAGCTGAATATTGGTCACCAGACCTAGAAAGAGGTACCCACCTGTCACATTCCCCACTGATTTTCGCTTGAGACGGAAGAAGTGGAATTGCAGACTCACGGAGGGAGAGGGTATCTTTTTAGAACTCTCTCGTCCAGAATACAGCTTCCCTGCCCGCTCTGATCGGCCCAAGTCCTCCAAGAAGCAAGCCGCTTCGATCCTGGAAGGAGTGGGCCGTACGCATTGATTTCCAGCTGCTTCTCTGTCTTTCCTCCCTCCCCCCGCGTCAGCAGGGTGCCTAGTGCCCCTGCAGTTTCTTCTGGTGTGACTGTGGGAGGGAGGGGTGCCTGTCCAGAGCAACCAGCTTGTCACTTCTCCGGCACCAGCAGCCTTATCTTCTCATTGGGCAAAACTGAGGCACAAAAGAACGGGCAAGGTCTTCCATGGCCTCACGACACCAGCGGAGCCAGATGTGGCCCTATTCTGTCACCTGCGTTGACGCTTGGAAAACGTGTCTTCTGGATCGTAAGCTGTAGGAGGACAGGAGGACCAAGGCCATCTTGTTTGTCGTTACGTCGTAACTTCTCACGTTGCCTGGCAGCTGATACGTAGGAAACGACAAGCAGGGATGAAGGAACAAACAAAGAGGGGGCAGTGCTTTTCCGCGGGGACTGTGGCCCCTGTCAGTCTGAACTTGCACCCCTTAAGCGTTGTGAGGAGGACGCCCAGAAAGACATCCTCGGGAAAGTCCTACCCGTCTTCACGTCTTACGCCATCAGAAACAAGGCCCCAAGGTTGGTGGAAGTGCAGGCCCAGACTAGCAGGTGGTTTTGGAGTGACGTCGGTGCGCTTGGTTCTTCAGCTGCCGTCACCGGCCAAGGACTCTGCAGCAGTGTCCTACTCCTGGAGTGGCCCAGGGCATTTTCTTACTGGGTATCTCGCAGCGGGGCATCAGCACCCCATAATACTGCTGATCCCACAACTGTGAATTTCCTAATGTTTTCATTCCGTGATATCCCTGAGAGGTCCCTTTGCCTCCTCACATCCCCATGATAGCCACCTCTAAAGGGAGCTTATAAATAAGAAGCAAAAATTTAGGCTCCCTTGCCGATGACAGCGGATCTTAACCGCTGGCGGGGAAGCACGCGTGAGCGGCGGGGGCAGGTGGTGGGGGCGGGCGGCGGGGCAGCTGGTTCACCTGCCCTGGGCAGCTCCCCTGGGAACCTCTGCGGGCACTGGCATGTCGAGTGTCCTGCTTCTCTTAACGGTACCAGCATCTCCTCCCCCGAAGAGGGGTCACCCCGAACTGCAGGTCCACTTCCTATAATAGCGCTTTGGCCTGGAGGACAGTGGGAAGAAGACAGGTGGGGGTGGGGTGGAGAGGTGCCGTGGTCGTTTTGGGGTGAGGAAATGCTGAAGTTCCTCGTTCTGAGGGGCTCAGATTCCTAATGACTAGAACGGGGGCCAGAATGGGCGTGCGCCGCTGCCAGCCACAAAGAGGTGCGGAACGAGAATGCGGAGGGAGGACCAGAGACAGTTGGCAAGTTCACAGCCTTTCTCTGGTGCGCACAGAGTGTTCATCCCTCTCATTTCTTTCAAACGCATCAGAGGCGTCGAGGCCAGCAGCAGGCAAGGCGCGTCTTGCACTGTGAGAACAGGAGACCTGGAAGCAGGGGCCTGGGCCTGGGCCGGGGAAGGTCGGGGTGTCAGCGTTCCCGCCGCTCTCCTCCCTGCGACCCTGGCTGTGGGCTTCTGGAAGGCGCAGCCTGTCACCCTGAAGCAGGGCTCTTCGAAGGTGCCACGCAGGGGACCCCAATTATGAGTTGCTAATAGCAGGTGTGGTGGGGTTGGTGGCGAGGGCCGCCCAGAGGCCCCTGCTGTGCTCAGAAGCACCCCCTGATCTTTCTTTATGGCCTCCATTTTCCCCTCTGGAAAATTACACCAGCACCTCTCACCTCACCGCAGTCACCCTTTGCCGTTCAGTAACTGGCTCGATTCTTTCTGACAGCTTCAGACATTTTAATAGTCCTTCTGCCGACAACCGTGTGGAGCAGGCACGTCCTGTCGGCGTGCCGAGTGCTCTGGGGAGACGGAGATAATGAACTCCCTTTTCATCCCGGTGACGGCCACCGAGCTCAGAACCTCATTACCTCACGGCAGGACTGAGGCAGAACCTTCTCCTTGCACCTCTGCCCAGGTGTCTGTCCTTTGTCAGCCACTGCTGGACAACCTTGTAAAACATGGCTCTGCTCACGTTGGCCCCATGCTCGAGAACCACCATCCCTGGCTCCCCACGCTCGGGAGGGGCGCAGCCGCGTTGAGAGGGGGTGACTTTGTGTACCTCCAGGGTCAGGGCGGGGCCGCCTCGGAGGAATGTGAGCTGCCCGTCCCCGCAGCGGTCCAGACGGGCTGGACCGATCTGAGCCCGGGAACACTGTGTGGAGGCTCCGAGTTTGGGCTTGATGTTCCCCAGGATCGTTTCCTGCTTGAAGCTGATCTGGTCACTTTCCTGCCACACGTGTTACCATGGGCTGAACGTCCGTGTCCCCCAGATGAATGTGTTGAAACCCAACCCCAGCGTGCTGATATGTGGAGGTGGGCCTTTGGGAAGTGGCTAGTGAATGGTGTTAGTGGCCTTACAAAGGCCCAGAGAGCCCCCCACCCCCAAGCCCCTTCTGCCACATGAGGACACAGTGAGGAAACGGCATCTAGGGACCGGGAAGGGGGTCCTGACCAGACACCGAATCTGCCAGCAACTTGGCCTTAGACGGCCCAGTCTCTCGAACTGTGAGAAGCAAATCTCTGGGGTTTTTTTTAGCCTCCACCCAGTCAATCTGTGGTATTTTTGTCACAGCAGCCCAAACAGACTGAGACAGACCTCACTCTGCATCGCACTGGGGCTATGCAGGCCTCGCCCTCAGAGAACTCAGTCGAGTAGGTATAACAGATAAGAAAACTGAATTATAAGATAGGGGTTTGGAAGAAAGGGTGGTTCAGGAAGGCTTCCCGGAGGAAGTACACATGGAACAGAGTATTAGGGGAATGGTCCTTACCTAAAAGAGGACAGGAATGCACGGAAGTGCTGCAGCGTGAGGACCTGTAGGAAACCACACAGGGGGCTGGGGGGTAGCAGGAGGCAGGGGAAGAGGCTAGAGGAGCAGACGGGAGCTGGATCATGGCAGCATCTAAAGGCAGCGTGGAGGCATTAGAGATTTAATGACGGGAAGCTGCATGACAGACTCGATTTTAGAAAGATCACTCTAAAGTAATGGCCTGGGGGACAGGATTGTGGGAGAAGTGGGCAGGGAGGCAGAGCGAAACCAGGGTATTCATATGAAACAGCATGAGGACATGGGCAGTGGGCATAGAAAGAAATATTAATGGGACAAAGCTGCAGGAATTACTATAAGACGATCTCTAGAGAAAGACAGGAGAAGTGACATTTGAGTTGAGACCTCAGTGACTAGAAGAAAGCAGCCATGTGACGATGTGGGACAGAGTTCCACACCAAAGGACCACCAGAGTTCTTGAAACAAATCGGAATGTTCAAGAAACAGAGCGGAGATGCCCTGGCCAGATCACAGAAGGCAGGGGAGGGGGAGGAAGGGGAGGAGGGGGAGGAGGGGGAGGAGGCAAGAGGAGGGGGCGGGGCCCTGATCATGCCCGGCCTTATGGGAAAGGTCTGGGGTGTTACTGGATGTTTGATGAAAACGTAGAGCATTCGAAGCAAGTTGATCTTCTTTACACTTTGGAAAGTTCACTCTGCTTTATGGAGGATGCACTGTAGAGCATCCATGAGCCACACAGGAGGCTGCTGGACTGCAGAGTGGATGGGCCCAACGGGGTGCTGGACACACAGGAGAGAGCTCAGCCCTGGAGGAAAAGGCTGGGGGTCATCTGCATCCAAGGGATAGTTGGGAGCTTGGTTGCACCGAGACCCTTTACGGAGAGCGTGTGGATTGGAAACGATAAATGAGTGTGTGTGTGTGTGTGTGTGTGTGTGTGTGTGTGTGTGTGTGGTGGGCAAGTATGAAACCTTAGGAAATGCTGCTTTTAAACGGGCTGGAGGAAGAGGAGTAGCCAGAGGAAAAAGGGTAACTCTAAGGAAAGGGAGGAATTTCACAGGGAGGGCACAAACACAATAGAATTATAAAGAACTGTAACTTTAACCAAGAAGTGCGGATTGCGTTTGGGGACCCGGAGGCCACTGATGCCCTTTAATGGGTCATTTTCTTCGAGTGGTGAGGGCGGAAGCCAGGTGGCCCTGGGCCAGGGAGGCGGAGCTGCAAATGGGTGAGAGCTCGAAGCCAGGCAGAGAGGAGGGTGCGAGGGACTCCTTGAGCACCCACGGGAGAGCTGTGTCAGTGCATGAGTGAGGTGCTGGGGAAACAGGGAAGGGGCTCATGGCACGGTGCCGCTGGGAATGGGGGACCCCGGGCAGCTGACGGATTGGTGTACAGCATGAGGCGCCCAGCACCTCTGCTCAGTCTGCGTTGGGGTGAGAAGGTTTTAATTGTTTTAGGGAAGGACCCAGTGATTATTGGAGACGTTTCTTCTGTGTTTGTTGAATTTTAGCTGTGTTTGAAACTTAGCGATCAAAACATGTCAATAGCATCCGGTTCGGTGGCCCTCGTGGACAGGGCCATGAAGAGTGGTTTTTGTGGAGAATATGTGA
Source organism: Macroglossus sobrinus (assembly GCA_004027375.1). Classification (NCBI taxonomy): domain Eukaryota; kingdom Metazoa; phylum Chordata; class Mammalia; order Chiroptera; family Pteropodidae; genus Macroglossus; species Macroglossus sobrinus. Next base: position 52,592 of record PVKZ01002328.1, on the reverse strand, counting down.
GCTCTCGCTCTGATGCTGACTTCAGAAGTTTAGGGAGATAGTGCAAGAATCTTGCCTTCGAAAAAAAAAAGTTATATTTTTCTGATGATAGAAGGAATACATTTTAATTAATGAAAATTTGGAAATACAGATAAGCGTAAAGAAAATAAAGATAACCTATATTCCCACCACCCAAAGATAATCAATCAGTTACCATTTTTTGGTGTATTTTCTTCTAGCCTTTTTTCTTCTTTTACACGTTTCACATTGTTGGATTTATATTTTATGTAAAATATCTTCCCTTTAAAATTATACTGTCTTTCCCCTTAAGACTATATGATGACCTTTTCCATGTTATTAAAAGTTCTGTAGAAGTTGCATTTTAAGGGCTGCATAATGTTTCATTGAGTGCACTGCAGTTTGCCCAATGCCTCCCCTACTGTCAGAATACTAAGGACTCTCTGTGGAAAGCAGTATGGCAGTTCCTCAAAAAATTAAACATGGAATTACCATATTCTTCAGCAATTTCAATTCTGGGTCTTTACCCCAAAAAATTGAAAGCAGGGACTTGAACAGATAGTTGTAGCCTCATGATCATAGCAGCATTATTTACAGTAGCCAAAGGTGGAAGCAATCTAAGTGTTCGCTGATGGATGAATGGATAAGCAACATGTGCTATCTACACACAATGGAATATTATCCAGCCTTCAACAGGAAGGGAATCTTAACACAAGCTGCAACACGGATGGATTTTGAAGACATCATGCCGAGTGAAATGTCAGTCACAGAAGGACGACTTTTGCGATTCCACTTACATGAGGTCCCTAGAGTTGTCATTTTCACAGAGACAGAAAGAAGGGTGGCTGCCAGCAGCTGGGTCGGGGAGCGAGTTACTGTCCAGTGGGTACAGAATTTCAGGTGGAGAAGATGAAGTAGTTCTGGAGATGGATGGTGGGGATGGTTGTACAACATTGGGAATGTGCTGAATGCCACAAAACTGTGCACTTAGAGCTGGTAAAAACAATAAATTTTATGTTCTGTATATTTTACCACAATTAAAATAACACTAAGGAATCTTGATTTTTTTTTAAGTCAGGTTTACTGAGGTGTAATTTACATATTGTAAAATCCATTTTTTTTTAGATACAGAGTATTTTGACAAATGTAAAAATGTGAAAACCACAATCAAGATCAAGATCCAGATGATTTCTTTTACTATGAAAGTTTGTTCAAGCCTCTTTCTAAGCCATCCCCTCTCGCCGCTCCCAGCAACTACTGATCTGTTTTGTCCTTATAGTTTTGCTTTTTATAACATATATATGTCATATATTTATCATGTCATGTAAATGGAATAAAATAGTATGTAGTGGCCTTTTGATTCTGGCTTTTTGCACTTAGCAAAAACCATGGCAGGGCATTTAGATTGCTTCCAGTTTGGACAGTTATGAATATAGCTGTGATAAATAACTATTCATTGCTGGGTTATATGGTAAGTGCATTAACTTTAAGGAGCTGTCAAAACAACGGTCCTTTTTTGTATTCTCACCAGTAATATATAAGAGTTCTAGTTGCTCCACAGTCTTACCAGTGTTTGATATTGTCATGTTTTTATTGCTTTGTTTAATTTTTTTTTAGCCTTCTAATAAGCATGCAGTAATAACTGTAGTAGCTTTGATTTGCATTTCCCTGGTGATTAACAATGTGCTTCCTTTCGTGTGCTTGTTCGCCATTCACATCTCTCTTCGGTGAAGTGTCTGTTCACTTCTTCTGACCATTTTTTCATTGTATTGTTTGTTTTCTTATGGCTGATTTGAAAACTTTTTACTATCATAAAAAGTAATTCAATGAACAACAAACATGGTATGTAAAACGTTCCCCTTATTTTGGAGTATATATTTAAAATAATTTACTAAAACTACTGGTCCAAAGCGAGTGAACATCTTCAATGTCTTCATGTGTACATTGTCTGTGTACACATGTGTACAGATCATGTGTACAAAATGATCGCACCGATTTATTGTCTTTTTAGTGGCAGTAATTTGATAAGCAGAAAAGGCTATCATGTCATTTTAATTTGAATTTTCTCTGACTATAATGCTGTGGAACTTTTTTCACATTACTAAACATTCTGTTTCTTTTATGAAGAGTAGATCGATGCTAGATTGGCACGGAAGTGTGCCACAGCTGTATCAGTGTGGCGTCGGTTACAGAGTACGTGACACTCAGTGCCAGGAACTGTGGTTTATCGTAGTTTCATGAAATATTAACCTGGTCTCAGCCTGGTTTTCTTTCACGCTCAGTGGCCATGAGCTGATTCGAATAGCTGGCAAGGTAAAAATAACCTCGGAGCTGAAAAGAAAGATCGTTGCCATCAGGTTCAACTGGGACCCTGGGTGCCAGCCCTTCTGCAAGGGCAGCAGTCCCTTCGTCCGGACTCCATTATTAATACACGCACTCCATTATTCCTTAGAAAGAGGAAGAGGTGCTCTTTTAAGTTCCTTTCTGAGAAGATGGCCATGCCACTCGAGTTTTCCGCTGGGAGAGTAACCTCTTGATTCTTCCAACAACTCAGCATGTCGTTGATTCATGATGAAAGCAGAATTAGAACCACTTCCTTTCTATGTGCTTGCATATCTCTGTCAAAGAGATGGGGGTAACATTTAAAGAGTTCCTGTATATAGGCACCGTTCTTTTTAATTATTAAATGGCTTGCGTTTTGCTGTATTCCAAATAGGTGGTATGGGATGTGATGTGACTCAGAAGCACTAGGCTGGATTTTGGTTTTAATGACTCTAAAAAGTGAAAAGCATTTCGTTTTCTCTGACAAATAGCTCTGGTTCATCCGGGCGCTCTGCAGACAGCTGATGTTTTAGAGCGGCTTTATGGCTGCCTCTTCATCATGCACTGTGATTGTAGGTTTGTCTGCTATGCAAGTATGGGAAATTATCTGGGCATTTTTTTTAAATGCTTGCCATCTAGAAGACAGATGGCATATACCTGTCATGGAAATCAATCTCTCAGGCATTGTAGGCAGGACTAGGAAAGTGGAACGATGAACAAGTATACTATTTCTAAAATTTATGGGTCTGTCATATGTCTGGAAGAGTCATTGATTTGAGAAGGTTTTTATAAACTCAAATTCTTTCAGTCAGATGTTTTCTAGACACCACCCCACAAATAAGCCCCATACCTCAACACACTGTGAGAAGGTAGGGTTTTTTTCATTTAGATTTTTATTTTCCTCTTACTTTGAAGGGCCCCTTGGGCCCCTCCATCCAGTGTTAACCTGCACGATCGGCGTTTCATGTCTTGGGAAGAGGACTCTGGCCCTCTCCAGGATCAAGAATGTGTAGAATTTTTCAGGCTTCTCAAAGCTGCAGAAGGAGCAGTGTTTCAGTTTCTTGAGAATTAAGCCACTTGCTTAGGTGACACTGAGAAACACGCTTGTGTATCCTACACTTGGTATATTGGCTTCGTGCAAGGGGCATGGTTCCGAGTGTTTCCTTGTGTTTCATGTATCTTAGCGATGCCAGTTATATCAACTTTGCTTTGGGTTTCTTATCCAGATAGTATTATCTGGACAGAAGAGGTGAGTGGGTCATTGTGAGTGACAGAAACCAAACTTGGACTAGTTTTAGAAGGAGGGGTACCTCCCAGAGCCAACATGTTGCAGACATGCTGGGAAGTAGTCAGGCTTCAGGAACTGCAGGATCAGGGCGCGGGCTCCAGTGGAATTCTCCCTTCTCGCGTGCATCTTTCCTTCCATCCCTCTTACCTCTGCAGGGTCGGCTTGCTGCTTCTCTCTCGCCGCAGCCAGCTTTGTTCCATGGGAGAAAACACGAACAACGGCAGCTTCCAAAGCCTTTAATTGTCAGGCCGTCGCTGATTCAGGAGAAATCAGCCAAACTCCGATCCTAAGCCCCAACATCCCAGGGAAAGAACTCCCCTCTCCATGAAAGGGTTAACGGGCCAGCAGTGTCGCCTAAGACCATTTCAGGTTTTGAAAAGAACTGTGGGGATAGAGAGGGAGAGGAGGTCCTGGCAGTACCCATGGGCCACTCCGTGCGGGCAGTGTGGATTATACAGCTGGTCTCCATAGTCGGGCCCTGGAGTGCACCAGCGTGTTCTTCCAATGCCCGACATTAGGGGCTCGGCGCCCCGCCCCCCATGGGTAATTAGCTGGGTTCTGAGCCTCAGCGGGGCTCTCTCCCAGCCGAGCCTTCTCACAAACGCCCGTCCCTGGTCCTCAGGGAGACCTGGGGAGGGAGAGTGTGGGGGCGGCACATCAACAGAAATCCCTCACCACGGCTGGAAAAACAACCCAAAGAACACGTATTTATGTTAGCAAGTTCTTATAATGTGGGATTTCCCTCTCCAGCAATTCTCCTTCCCTGCCAACTCTCCGAAGCACAGTTTTGGTAACGTTCGTATGATGCTGCAATCAAAGGACACCGTGCGGCTCTGCGGAGGACCAGCTCTGTGGTCGCCCCGAGAAGGCATTTGTCAAATATATGGACCTCCGGGATAGATTTCCAGCTATTCGCTGTCGTCTTTTGTAGCTACTGAAAGCACTCCAAATTTGGAATCTAAATTTCTGGGTGTGAGTCTCGGTTTGACCATTTACTATTTCAGTGACCTGGGGCTCGCCAGCTTCTCTCTCTGCGCGCATAAGGCAGGGATGGTGGTAGCTCTGTGCAGCAGGGCTGTGGGAGCGGCAAAACAGTAGTGAGGTGTTTTCCTTTTTGTCGTATTCATCATCATCATCATCATCATCATCTCCTAGACCTGAATGGCAGTCGGTTTCCACCCATCCTTGCTGTGTCGGGAGGGGAGGGGAGGGGGATGGGAGGAGTGGCTGCTGGCACCTGGTGGGCAGAGGCCAGGGGTGCTGCTGAACTTGCTGCCATGCACAGGACAGCCGCCCCCAGCTAAGAGTCCTCTGGTCTCAGATGTCGACACAGCCTCCTCTCATCGGTGCGACATGCTTTGATGGCTGCATTTTCTTTCGGTGGGAAAAGAAAGGGGCTTTTTTGGCTATGATTTGTCTGCTCCTCAAGAGGTATATTTTGGGATCATTTCATAGCCATTGAGATTCTCATGAAACTTAATCAGGAACCCCATTTTAAATTGCAGAAAGGGTTGCCTTACCTTTGTTAAATATAGGACCCCTTGTTCCCTCTTGCAAATTACACAGGTCTTCTCTGATGGAAAGGGACAACTTGATCTAACCTGCTTCTCATCCTCCTAAGAAATATTAGGGCTTCTTGGCTTAATATTAACATATTTATTTTTAAAGAAATGGTTGCCAAAGGGTAGGGAGTAGGGAGGTAGGAGTAAAAAAAGGGTGGAGGGCCAAAAAAAAAAGAGAAAAAATAGGTAATAAAAAAACTATCAAATATTAACTTAAACTATATCTAAGATGATTTGCTATAGTTATAAAAGGTAAAATAAACTTTTTTTATTGCTATGGACTTAGAAGAAAATCAGTGTTCCACTTTGGTCATGAATTAGCTCAGACAAAGGCCTAAAACAGACAAAAGCAACCAACCAGCCAGGAACAGCTGCCCCGTGATGGTCTGGAAGTCAGTGGGTGTGTACACGGCTGCTTTAAGACTGCCCATCCTGGAGGAGAAGGAGATGCTGGTGCTCCTCGGGTACCACGGGAGGACACAGGGGCTCTCCCGGAATGCGTCATCTGCAGTTCTCAGAAAAGCGAAACACCTTTCAGGGCAAACTCGCCCATCATTCTGGGCAGGCACCAAGAAGCCACATGGCTCTGGAGGGGCAGCACTTCGTGTTGGTCCCCTCGCCTTTTTTTAGAGCAGTCTGCGTAGAAAGAACACACTGGCTTCTCTATCGGGGGTTTTCAAACTGTGGTCAGCCCCATTCGAGAGTCATGAAACCCACTTAGTTGGTGGCAGTCGGCATTAAACAAAAGACAGAAAGAACTGAAGAGGAAAGAACATATCAAATATAGAGTATTATTTTATAAAGCATTATATAATTATATATGTATATGCACCTGGGCTCATGATGTAAAATATATTTCCTACTTATGGGCTGTGGTCAAAAAGCGATTGAAAATCATTGCTGATGTCAACCATCCTAGGAAGGCACCGTCCCCATCTTATAGATAAGAGAACAGAACTACAGCCCAGAGAGGCCACTGCTTGAGGCCAGACTGTGTGAGTGATGAAACTGGTATTTGAAACCAGCCAGTGTGACTGAAAAGCACGCGCTCACTACTTTCTCTGCATCCTAGCTCAAGTCTTTTTTGGTCATAGACCTTCTCCAACGACAGGCAGGCTGCCTAGTGGTCCCTGGAGTCTGGATCCCATCATTTAGGCAGGGGAGTGAGGCAAGGGAGCGACGTTCTAGGCAGGAGGGAGGCTGGATAGTGAGAGGCACGTCCAAGAGATGTGTTCAAGGAAGGAGATGATAGAGTTTAGTGCTTTGTTGGGGGTAAAATAGTAAAAGACATGAAGGGACCAATCACCAAGGGATACTGTTAAATGGGTGTGACACGTCGATGACCCGTGAAAACGATATCCTGACTCAATTCTGTGGCGGACATCCAACTTGAATTATATTCCTGTCTCCTCTCAATCTCCTTATACTACAATGAGCTGGTTAAATACCTCACACGCTTTGCTGGTGTTAATCGGCCTTTTTGCATAAATGTGAACAACGTCCCTTTCAAATGCTAAAAAGGTTTTCCCTTGGCATTTATATGGGCAGTGACGACACAGGCAATTTCTGGATCTCAGGAGGGAATCCTGGGCCTAATGCTAACAGACCCCTGGCTTGTGAGGGGGAAGCTCTCTACCCGGTCATTTCTGCTCACCCCTTAAGTAGAGTGGTCGAATTTAGCCAATGAAAATACAGGATGTGTAGTTAAATTTGAATTTCAGGCCAACAGTGGGTAACTTTAGTGTAATGTGTGTATTATGCTTCCAGGTATTTTAGACTGGGGTTAACAGGGGTGCTAAGACAGAGCCCAAGGTCCAGAGGAATGCAGGATTGGGGACGGCTTGGAGAGAGACTGCCGGACTATAAGTGCCCAGAGCCTCGCATCCATCATCCACTCTGCCGTGCCCCGGTGGTGACAGTCATGTGACGGTCATGCCACACCCTCAGGATTGAAGGGGCCTTCGTTCTCTTCTCACCTGCTGACACACAGAGGCGGAGACCATGGCAGCAGGGCTGAGCCACCGCATCCTGCAGGAAGCCGGTTTTGAACCCGCCTTCGCTGGGTGCTCAGAGGTTTGGGTTTGCACTCTGCCTGTCTCCTGTGTTAGGGGTAAAGTCATCGTTAAGCACCCCTCTGTGCTGCACTTGCCCTGGCTGTGTGCTCATGGTGACAGCAGCCTCCGTGCGCCCCTGAAGAGCACACGCGTGTTCCTCCTGGGCCAGCGAGGGCCGAGGCCCTTGCTGACTCCGGTTTGGAGTTGTCCTCAGTGGCCTCACTCTGATTTTGTGGCACGTGTGTCTCTTCGAGGCTGTACACATAGATATTGTGACAGTCATCACCTGAGGAGCACGGAGCCTCACGCCCTACTGGTCTTGAGAGAGATGCGTGGCAAGTCCGTGGGAGGTCAGGGTTTGTAGCCTTGGAATGAAGGGGACCAAGTTCATGGCTTTTAGGGGGACCAAACTGTGGCCTTGGTGTTGAATAACACCTGTAACACCTGACTAAGGAACCGTGGAGCTGTGCGGGACGGAGAGGACACTGCACGGCCCAATGGTGGAGCCAGGAGAGCTTTGGCTTCGATGGCAGAAGAGAACTGACTGCAATTCCTCATCATGCCATTTATTAGCCATTCAATTTTTTTCTAGGCCTCCGTTTCCTCTTTTATGAAATGGAGGCAATAGGATATTTTTGAGGATTTTATGCGATGACATATTTGAAAATGCCGGCAGGTAGTGAGCACTGTATTTGTCACTACGGCGTTTCCGATTCTCTTAGGACTTTGTAAACTCCTGTGTCGTGACACCCTTCGCAGTCAGTTGTATGTCACTCCTGTATCTGTCTCCTTCCCCAGACTGGGGCCTAGGGCCTTTTCTGCCGTTCACTTCCGTCCGCCTCCCGCCCCGGGCCCACTGCATCCGGGGCCTGGAGTAGTGTGAGCGGCATGCGCCTCACGACCAGGGTTTTGTGGGGACAAGCCTTTACATTCTGAGTCTTCCTCCTGCCCTCCCTCCCCGCTAACTCTCCTACTGAAGACTGGGCGGGTCCCATGCCGTGGGACCTGCTTGCGAGCAGGGGCTGAGGACCGTATAGGACGAGCCTCGTTAGACTCCGGAATGCTAAAGGACAGGTTTCCAGGGTGTCCTTCGGCTCAAACCCTCGTGGGCTGGAGTGCGGCCCATCTGTGCCCTTTCTGGCAGTGAGTGCCAGGATTTCTGTGGCGTTTCTGCCTGTCTGGTCGCTGCGTGAGCATGCGTATCCCTCTCCTCAGGGTGGTTGGCTCCCCTACGCATTCCTTGAGTGCCTAGTATTTCCACTTGAGGTATTTCAGGTCTGCCTAGGGAGACAGGTGAGACAACAGAGGATTTCTCCAGGATATGGGTGAGGGCGGTGGCTGTGGTGGGCACAGAATTTTACGGGTGCACAGGGCAGGGCCCTTTTCCTTAAGGATCCTAAGAATCTCATCGCCCCTCTTCTAGCAGGTGGACAGGGGAGCCAAATTGTAATCCCTGCCCTTGGGGTGACTGAATGCTGGGAGTTTACAGAACACTCTTTGCTTTCAATGCCGTGCACTTTGTTTTTCTCACTGGGCCTTGGCGCTCCCCGTTCTGTGGATGAGGGTAGCGAGGCTCTTAGAGGTTGAGCGATTTGCCTCCAGGTCACTCAGTTCTCAAGCACACGAGTCAGGACTTAAACTCCGTTCTTTTGACCCTTGCTCTTCTGCTCTTTCTTTCATTAATACGAAAGTGTCTCTGTCTCTCCAAAGTATCTGCAGTGTCATGGAATTATATGAAATAAGCTGTCACCTCTAGGCCAGGTACTTGGTGTTTGCAATCTAATAGGATTGTTATAGATTTTTTTTCCCCATAGTGTGTGTTTGTTTCTGGATATGGCTGTGGGAGATAGAAAAATGGAAACAAATCAATCAAATTCAGGCCGTACAGTGATTTTGGACAATTAGAAAAATTCCAAATGGGGACCAGTGAATAAGGAATATAATTATTCCCTAATTATGAGCATCAGTATAATTGATTTGCTTAGTAAAAATTCTAAGTGTCATGATGGAAAAGAATGAGTTACGCCTTTATTGTGGTTCATCCAGAGAAATTCCCCGAAGGAGAGAGGAGTCGGGGGAATCTAAGAAAATTTTGAGATAAAAAAATATGTGAGGGTTGGAAAGGTAGAGGAGATTGGCAAGGGGGACAGAAAGTAGGGGACAAGGTTTGGGGGCAGGGATGGGACAGATGCGAGGGACCTTGGGGCTTACTCATGATTTGGAACTAAAATTCCAAAATGATGATACAGGGGGGTGACCGGATGCACATGAGATACCCTTTCCAGGCTGATTCTTCTTTAACCCCGCTTCCCCCACGGGACAGGGGAAGAAAGCCCGGCCCTGGTAACCGTGATCCTCTGTGTCTCTCTCTGTAGCATCCTGGCCACCGCGGGCACCCACTTCAACACACACGTGGACCTGAGGACCCTCCGGGCCGTGCGCGTGCTCAGGCCGCTGAAGCTCGTGTCAGGGATTCCCAGTGAGCACTGCCTTTCTTTGTCTCTGATGAGAGATGTCCTCTTGTGTCCTCAACTGGATCGGGGTCTCAGAGAATCTGGGATAAACAAGAAACAGTTTCTCCTGGGTGGGAGCCCCAGCGGTAGTAAGGAGTAGGAATGCAGAATATGGCATAGCGTTTCATTTTTAAATTTAGCGGTTTTTTTTTTTTTCAGATTCCAAGGTAATAAAATATCTTTATTGAAAATTTGGAAAGTAAATAAAATGGTATAAAGTGAAAATGGAAAGTACTTGTTATCCTCCCACTCAGAAATAACTTTTGGTATATTTTTGTATTTATTTTTTTGCTGTGCATTTTAATATAATTGCGATTATACTGTAGATCTAGTTTTAGACCATCATAAGCATTCTATTTTCATGACATTAGAAATTATTTCAGAAATATGATTTTAAAATCTGTATTGTAGTCTTATCTTATATGGGCCATGACTTATTTAGCTGTTGCTATGTCGATGGACATTTAGGTTATTTCCAGTTTGTTTTGTTTTATTTTTTTTCCTCAACCAGAAATAGTGCTGCAGCAAACATTTTTTAACTTAAATCTTATTCAAATCTCTGATTATTTCCTTAGGCTAGAACCTTAGACGTACAATTTCTGGGCCAGAGAATTGGTATTTTATGAATAGTGGCTGTACTATATGTGCTCCTGCAGCAGAGGCTGGGGAGGGGGAGGTCCCAGGTGCAGTGGTGAAGGTGAACTTGGTCCTTGGCCATCACAGGGCTTCTAGCCCAGCAGGGCTAGGACCAACTCCCTTCAGGAAAGAAGCACATTCTGATAAGTCGAACCTGTCAGAGGAACCTGGAAGACAACAGGGATGAGACAAGTGAGGGAAGGGTGACAGGGATGTGAAAAATCAGGGTGAGCAGGAGGAAGGGGCCGGTCCCTGGGGAGGTGGCGATGGCAGCGTTGGGCTCGCTCCGTTGAGAACCGCGTCTGTCATCTCAGGACCAGTGGTTCTAATCTCCAGGACTGGCCCTTCCCCTCCTGGGAGTGGTGGCCCTTCCCCTCCTGGGAGGGGGGGGGGCGGGCGGGAACAGCCGGCCCTGTGGGATGGTGCCGCGCGAGGCTCCACCCGCCGTTCTCGCCCCTCCCCCAGGCCTGCAGATCGTGCTGAAGTCCATCATGAAGGCCATGGTGCCTCTCCTGCAGATCGGCCTCCTGCTCTTCTTCGCCATCCTCATGTTTGCCATCATCGGCTTGGAGTTCTACAGTGGGAAGCTGCACCGTGCCTGCTTCATGAACAATTCAGGTGGGCTCTCCGTCGTCTGGCTTCTGCTGCTTCGCTTCTGCTCCCCTTGGGTCCCCGGTGGCGTAATTTCAGGGTATTCAGAGACTTCTTGGAAAAGGATGTCCCATTCTAAGCCGAGAATTAGAATCAGAAACTTCCTAGTCAGCAGCTTTGTTTTGAGGCACAACTAGCCTAGACTAAATATTGCCATTGGATACCGGATCACAAAGCAAATAACCGCTCAGGTTTGCAGTCGGAGGATTTCAGATAAGAGGCCTCGGCTCCCCCACCCATGGCAGAAGGCCGCCAGGATGCACGTCAAAACCATCTGTCTGAAGAAATACCCTTTGCACAGTGGCCTCTTCGGCCCATAGGCCAGTGAGACCGAGGAGTCCAGAGTCGAGACTTGGGTCCCTTCAGCCATGGCCCATCCTGTGGCCTTCCCCACTCTGTGCCGTGACCCACACGTAGTGTGGGAGAACTGAGGGAGCTCTGAGCTTGGCTTGGCAGGGGTGCTTGGGAGATTGGCGGGGTGCACCAACCCCAAATTCTTGCCTTTTTGCATCTCATTTTTTCCTTTTTCTAGTTGAGTGGGGTGCCCTAGGAGGAAAGGGCATGGGGAGAGGTTGAAGAAGCCCAGTTAGGCCCCCCTTTATTTTTTATGAAAAGAATCTTCAAAGGACACTTGCCATGTGAATTTTAAAAAATTTTTCCCTTTTATTCAATACCAGGAATTTAGGCTCTCCCCCGCCCCCCCCCCAAAAAAAAAGGAGTAAGGATTCACCAAAGGGACTGTAGTTTATAATTGTCCCTAAGAAACCTAGACACTCAGGGTCTGTCCTGGAGTCTGAAGTCTAGAAGATCAGTAAGATCCCAACTTCACCTCAGAGCTGTCTGTGTGATCCAGTCCTGTAAATTCCTGGTACTCAGGTGATGGTCGAGGGCATGGCCTGCACAAAGTGGGGGGCCCTGTGGATGAGAGCCTCCATTTTCAGAGGAGATTGGGCTGAGCACATGGTCTGTGAGCTGCAGAGAAGCCAGAGACGGGGAGGAGCCCGAGATAAAGGCCAGATCTCTCTGGGGGAAACAGTCTTGTGCGCTTGTGGCTTCCTGGGGTCCTTTCCAGCTCCCGCTGAACAGCACGTGGTTTACCCCCCACCCTCCGAACGTGTCCGCAGGTATCCTAGAAGGATTCGACCCCCCTCACCCATGCGGCGTGCAGGGCTGCCCGGCCGGCTACGAATGCAAGGACTGGATCGGCCCCAACGACGGGATCACGCAGTTCGATAACATCCTTTTTGCGGTGCTGACTGTCTTCCAGTGCATCACCATGGAGGGGTGGACCACCGTGCTCTACAACGTGAGTGGAGCTGGCCGGGGCCGGCCGGAGAGGGCAGACTGTGCAGTGGCGCCTCTGGCATCGCCTGGGCTGCCCAGTCTGGGGTGAGGGAGGGCCGGGCATGTGCATGTGTGCTTGTGTGTGTGTGTGCGTGTGTGTATGTGTGTGCATATGTGTGTGTGTACAGTGTGTGTGTGTACATGTGCGTGCGTGTACTCAGCCGTGGGAAATCTTCGCAGTTCCTATTCCTCCATTGTCTGGCCGCTTGCTAAATGGAAGGACATGGCTTCTTAATACGGTTAGAAAATTGCATCCCACGTTGGGTGGATGAATAGCTAGGTAAATCAGATCAGCCCAGCAGTTACAGAGTGCGTTCTGTGGCAGGTTTGACCTGGTGGTGGAGTTCAGTGAGCGGTACCAAGAGGTACAGATTTCTTGGCTACTGTCTTCCGAGAGCCTACCATCAGTCTGGAAAGATATTACAGTGGTTCTCAGCCCCAGCTGCACATTAGAGTCAGCTGGGAGCTTTAAAAATTTACACCTCCTGGGCACCACTCCAGACAAATTAAGTAGGAATAGCTAGGGGTAAAGGCCTGTCATTGATTTCTTTCGAAAGCTTCCTAGCTGGTTCTAATATTCAGCCACTGTCAAGAACCACTGCATTATAGGCACATAAGAAACATGCTTAATTGTAAGACTCACTAGGGATACTGGTGAAAACTCAGAATCCCAGGCCCTTTCTGTGCAGGCTTTGATTCTGCGACACTTTGAATAGTTGGTGAGCTGTATGTCTTCCGAGTGCTGCTGGTGACTCATATGAACAGGCAGGTTTGCAAGGTTCTGAGCTGGGGCAGAAGACAAGGCCGTCTGACTGCCTGGTGGGGATGTCAGGGGATTCCTGCATGGGGACAGAGGTCAGACGGGTGACCACTGGAGTCTCTTCCAGCTCCTGGAGTCTGATTTTAGCCAGTTATGAAAGGCATGGTACAAAGTCCAAGTTCTAAAACGAGAGGTGTGTTGGGGCGGGGGTTGATGCATAAGGAGCCCAGGTGGGCAAAGCCGTTTGGGCAGGTTACCTTTGTAGACAGGTGCTTACAAAGGTCTGTATCTCTCATGAGCATCCAGCCAGCCCACCCCAAGGCAGATACCTTTGGAACGATTGTTCCTCTTACCTGTCTTTACCCCAAGGTGCCTCCTGTTTCCTTTTGCCTCAATCCTATCTCTATAGAACAAATTGGGTGGGGCACAGGGTGGCGTATCGAAGGCCCCTTTAGCAGGAGCTCTCGATATAATCTGTACTGGAGGGAAAATAAATGCTATGTCTCAGGAGAAACTCAACAGACTGTAATGCCCGAGGAGCCAGGATTCGCATAAAGCCTGTGCAGGCAGCTGCTTAGTGAGTGTCCATCGCTAACCTGGATCCATCCCCGCATGGGATGATGAGCAAGGCAGGATGGAGCTTTGCAAGAAAGAGCCACAGGCTGTTATGCTAAAGCTCTCCAGGGCAGTGAAGATGTCCCAAGGGCGAGCTTATGCCCAGCAAGCCCCAGGATTATGTGTGACCTTGAAGACACACTGGGATCCTCGCCCGTTGTTGGGGGTGGCAGGAAGGTGGGAAGGGAGGCATGACAGATGAATTCAGTCATTCCTCATTTGAGATGTGAAGGATGTCTTGCGGCCATGTCGCTCAGATTAGCCGGGCGCCTCTGGAAATTACAGCTCTGGCCCCACAGTGGCTAGTGTCACTCGTGGGGCTTGGGGAGTGCTGTATTTCAATTATATGTGTAGAGTCACCTAAGTGATGTGATAAATGCATTGAAAGCCTGAAAGGTATAATGTTGCTTTTGAAGATAAAGGCATGACCTCTTGGTCCTCCTGAGCCAAGGCTCAGGTGGTACTGAGACAGGCAGGAGCACAGCTGAGGAATCACAAATCACTAGAATTAGGCTGTCCTTCCTTCCTTCCTTCCTTCCTTCCTTCCTTCCTTCCTTCCTTCCTTCCTTCCTTCCTTCCTTCCTTCCTTCCTTCCTTTCTCCCTCCCTCCCTCTTAAGTGAGCGTCTCCTGTATGTCAAGCACCCTGCCAGGTGGGTACTAGGGAAACTAGGTAAGGAAAAGGTGCCATGATCGCTGCTCTCATGGTGCTGTCTTTAAATCCTCATCTCTCTCTGCTTATCCAGCATGGGTACAGAAGTCACACAAAAGTCAGTGACCTCGCTCTTCACTCCAGGTTTTGTGCCACCAAGGAAGCAGGGAGGAGAAGAGGTCGAGCCACAGACCTTCTGAAACGGTTCATCGCAGGGGCTCCCAGGGCCCTACACGTGCCTCCCCCGATGGCCAGCGCCTCAGTCGTTGGGTTTCAGTTTCCCAGACGCTTACTGCTACTCCTGTGGCCCAGGGTTGGGTCAACTAGTTGAGACATAGGGCAAGTTTTCAAAAGGTGGCTGGCTGCTCAAGGACTGAGTGACCTCATGTCCACTGTGGAAATGACGTCACTTTCCAAAGCACTGTTTCTAGGGCCAGGGCAGCGAGCCATGGGTGCACAGCAGAGGTGATAGTCCTTGTGAGGTGGACAACTACACCAGGACTCAGAAGCTGGATGGAAAAGGCACCCAGTGTTTAGCCAGCAGAAAAGGACGAAGTTTGGCTCCCTAGGAAGAGAGGGAGCCAGCAAAGGCTGGGCTCCTGCTGAACAGGGAGCTGGGGTGCGAAGCAGAGGCAGGCGGAGTTCCCTGCAGGGGCTGGACACACGTCCTGGAGTGTGGGCTGTCTGCTCCTGGAGGAGCAAGTTCAAGGTTGTGGACTCTTCACAGTGTCGGGCACAGGGCTGGCGATAGATGGTGGAGTCACACCACACGAGCTCTTAATTTATTCACATTTAAACATTCGGCTTAGGAAAGAGGGTCAGGAAGAGAAAGAAAAATAATTTAAATATTGCAGACTAATTTACCTAACATTTCTTTCAGTATACTTTTACCCATTGAAAGTGTGAGATTAGAGATGCTTAGCAAAAATTGCTTTGGCTGAAAAACTGCAGATTCTGCTAGTCCGTGTCCGTACTGCCTGAGCATTTTTTTTTCTTTCAACTCAGGACTTTGTAATGCCAAAACTTTTCATACATATTCCAGTCGTTTGTACACCCTGGAATTAACAGTGAACAACTGGTCAGCTTAATATTATAAATACATGGTGTACAAATGTGTGTTTCTCTGTATAGACACATATCACGGCGCTAGTTATCACCAGAGATGCTCATGAGTTGCAGATAGAACTGCGTTGATTTCTTTTTCTACCCATCATTCTGGGAAGCCCAATTCATCCAGCCATGGTGTTTACTCACACAGGCCATGAGGAAGAGGGGAGCCCGCATCTCCCAGTCCAATGCCTCTTCTGTTCAGTGGTCTTCAGTGGTATATAAGATTTATGGGCACCAGCTTTGCCTAACCCAGTAGGAGAACCTTCGAGTTTACGCTGTACACAGATGTTCTCTCAAGCATGCAGACTCAATTTTACTTTTAATTTTCTACTTAAATGCTTCCCTAGTGTTTGCATCTCTTATCTGCTATATAGACTCTTCCAAAATGCCTCCTGTGACCTTGTGGTGCTCTGCCATTGGTTATGATTAACTTCATCTGCATGTGGCTTTTCTCATTATATCGCATCATTGTGAGGGGGCAAGGAGGGATCCATAGGCAGGGCATGCACCGTTTACTCTCTACCAAAACTTCAGCTCTGTTTGGTCAAACTCCAACTGTATTCTTGGCTTCCCTCCCTCTCGTGGTAGAAAGAATGCAAAGCAGTCTATGGTTCTGCTGGCTGCCGCTTCCTGTTTTGACTGTCTCTCCAAAGGTCTCCTCAACTTGCAAACTCTTCCCTGTTCTTACTAGTTTAATTCATGTACTTCTAATCCGGATAGGCGTTCCTTCTCCAGTGTAACACGTTCTCCCTCTGATCAGTGCTGTTCACTCTACAAATGAGACTGTGGCTCAGGCATTAACTTGTAATCTTCTTCGTCCGAGCTGGATGTGACTCTGAGAACTGGCTCTCTCCTGGTTCTGGTCTCATTTCTCTGTTGCCATTCTGGGGTTGTGTCCTCTGCTGTTTGTGTTTTGAGGACTAATATGCAGGTTGCAGAAATTCCCAGTCTCTGTACTTTCTCTAAGCTGTGCTCTTAAAGTCCAATATTTTTTCGTCTGTAGCTTGAGCTATTTCTCTTCTCACTGGGTGTTGATAAACGAATGCAGATGCAGACGTTTCTTGGAGGCGTGCTGTTTCTCCCGCTTTGCAGGTATACCAGCTGTCTCTGCTGGGACTGCCTGGGACACTCTGTGCTGCCAGGCTGGAAGAGATTTTTATAGACTTTACCGGCTCTAGTTAAGAGCAGCTTATCGTCTGGATGCTTTCTGAGAGTCTCCCCGACTCCTCAGAAGTCCTTTGGTCTGTAATATGCCTGTGGCTCTCTTTGAAGTTGCCTTCTCCCAGCTGCACATGATTAATATTTGTTAAACGGTTAACAGCTACTCACTTTTGCCTTGTTGACATTCTGATTATGTGTGTCATGCATCCACACGTTGAAGGAATAATACCGTAGCCAAGGGTTGATGAAAAACTGCCATCTCCAGCTTCCTGAAGCTCCTCAGATTTTATGGTATCTGCAAAGAATGCTTTTGGGTCTGGGGACCATGAGGCTGGGGCCTGTGTTTCCTCATCTTTGCTTCTGTCTCTCCAGCCCTCACCTCCTCCACCCACCCTGGGACCAGAACTTGCTCAAAACTCCCTTGACAAATAAGGGGAAGGAACTTTCCACCGTTTTATGTTGCTGGGCGCACCCGCTGACCTGGGACCAGGTGTTTGATGGGTAAGGTGTATAGACTCCCGTATCCAGGACCAGTCATGCTCTAGGACAGGCTGAGTTTACCCCCGCATCCCGGTCTGCAGGGCCCTGTTCCCGTGTCCTCGCAGGAGTCTGGGACCCTGTAATACCGATGGCACTTGGAGTCTGATACCGGTGTTCGTTCATCTGTGGCTCGTCCTATACAAAGAGGGGCTGATAAGTGGACCCTGGAAGGTAGTCCGTTTCCTTTCCCATGAAGGCAGAGAGGTGAAGTAGGTTGAGAGAACTGAGTTTGCTCATGAATTAAGAATTCGTGCTTTTATTTGATATGGGGTGTCAAGAGGGAGTTGGATACATGCCTTCGGGGTAGAAGCCGAGACCGGAGATAGAAATGTGGGTGTTTTCAGGGTGTAGATGGTATTTAAAGTCACAAGACTGGATAAACTACCAAGGAAGTGAGTGTCTAACTCTAGGAAGAGAAGAGGTTCCAGAACGGAGATCTGAGGTAAAGACGGTGAGTTGAGGAGTTGTCAGCAGGAAGACCGAGAAGGAACAGTGGGGAGGAATGGTGAAAATCAGGGAGCGTGGCATCCTGGAGGCTGAGTGAAGACAGCGCTTCAGGAGAGAGGAGAAGGAGGTGAGCCTCCGAGTCACGTGCTGCCGATGGGTCACATCAGACGAGGCCGCGAGTGCTCCATCGGAGGCCGGGAGTGGATGCAGTGGAGTCGAGCGCCTGATTGGAGAAGGTCTAAGAGGGGGTTGGAAAGAGCATCTACAGACCTATGCTGAATGTTGTTTAAAAGGGAAGCAGAGGAAATGGACAAGTGGGAGAAATACCATTTATTTGTTGATGAGAATGAACCATTGGAAATTGAAAGTCATTGCTGCTGAAAGGGAGGGCGGAGCCACCTGTGAGGGCAGGTGAGAGGGGACAGGCTCTCTGCCCATCAGAGTCCAGGTGGACCAGAGCTCCGTGCTTCACCCACAGCCCTGGATGGAAGGCCGTAGCACCGTGGACGTGGGCGTGCAGATGTGGTGATGGAAGCGTGTGGAAATTCTCCTATTGCTTCTGTTTTCTCAGTGAAACAGGCAGCAAGGTCATCCGCAAAGCGAGGGTGAGGACAGCATTCAGGACGTGCTTGGGGTTAGTGGCGATGAGGTTACAGCGAGCCCCTTGAATGTGGCATTTCCCTCTGGTCACGTTTGGCCCCTGAGGTTCGGGAAGGATGCAGGTTCAGGCAGGAGTGACTGACTGGCTTTTACCAGAATGCTCTCAGCTGGTGAGCACAGTGAAACGAGAGAGGGTCCGGACAGTGCTCTGTCGATGAAACAAGAGAGGGTCCAGACAGTGTGCTGAGCATGGCAGCGGAATTTGAGCTGGGTAGGGAGGAAAGAGGTTGGGGAGACCGTGGAAGGGAAGCTGGTAATAAATGGATTGTAGGCCGTTTTTGAAATGTACTCTTGACTCTTCTGGACAAACTCCGTCTGTGGAATAAGCTGAGAAGCCTGTCTTCTTGCACAGAGGAGGTAGGAGGGGAGTTTTGAAACCCAATGTCCTGATTTCTCATTTGATGCTCCAACAGCCCCCAGGGGAAGGAGAATGAGTAAACGAGTGAGGTGTGCGTGAGCCCCTGTGCAGAGTAACGGTGACTAGAAGTTTCCGCAGGCCTCCTGCACCCCCTAAGACTGGGCGCCTGGCCCTGCTCCAGCCCAGTTCAGAACAGGAACTTGGGGAACACTTGGGGACTGACAGCTCCCCTAGGCCGTCCTTCTTCCCTCACCAGAATTGTTCTCGGTAATCTCGTTTTCCTCCTTAGTGGGTCTCTTTTTGCAAACGCATTGATGTTTGCAGCTTCTGCTGCTGCCTTTGGCAGCCCGTTCTCCCTGTTAATTACTTGTCCTCACTCTCAACCCCGCAGCGCCCTCCATTTGAGCCCTGCCCGCCGGGCCAGGAGCCCAGCCCGCAGTCCTGTCCGCCCAGCTCCTCGGCTCCTCCGTGGGAGGGAACTGCGATTTCCTTCCCTTCTCCCTCACACTCACACTTCCTTATCCATAGCTGTCTCCACCCTGGAATCATTCCTATCCTTTCATGTCCATCTTGGTTTCATAATAATTTGTCAAACCAGAGCCGCTGTCATGTTTGGGGTTTATTCCAAAAAGGCCAGGTTCGCGTCCTGGTTGTAGCTCTGCCTGTCACAGGGCGCTGCAGGCCGGCCTTCAGCCCTTCTGTCTGTGCGGAGCCGCGGGGCTGATGTGGGGTGCCTCTCTTTCTCTGAGCTCGCTCTAATGTGCGGCTCCGTTGCTGATCCGTGACCGGAGGCCCTGGGTGCCTGATGTGTCACGGCTGTGATCTCTCTGTTTGGAGGCGACACCAGGCCTCAGGGATTAAAGGACAGAAATTAACTGGAGTGGTGCGTTGGTGACTCAGTGGCTGTTTCAGGCACTTTCCACTGAATCACTCCGGAGCCCAAATCCTTGCGGAACCTCAGCCAGCAGGGATGGCACGGTGCCTGCCTCTGGCACACTGGGCAAGTAAGAGATCTCTATTCATTTTTCCCTCAGTTTATCACTCACCGGAAAAGTGTTTATTGAACGCTTTCTTGCATTGTGGTCCATCTTGGAACTGCCTGGGGCCGTTAGTGTAATTGCAGATCCCTGGGCTCTGCCCGGATCCGCTGACCCAGCAGCTCCAGAGGGAGGTAGAAGAAATGTGTATTTTTAACAAGCTCCGTTGTGATCCTGGGGCCACACTGAAGTTTGAGGACCACTATTCCACGTGACCGTAATTACTTGGCCTGGGGAAGGTGAGTTGGGGTGCAAGGTGGAGAGAATACTGAAGAAAAAGCCTTCAGCCTGTCTCCCCCACTAGAGGGGTTCCCATGAGACCATGCTTTTGTCAATATTTGTCTAGTGCAAAGTGAATGACACACAGGGACAGCTCAGGGAAGAGGACCAGGCCCACTGGCATTTCCATCCTTCCGAGGGCACTTTGCCTAGCGCCTCTCTCTTCTGCTCTCTGGGTCTCCCTCTCTCACCCACCATCCCTAGGCTGCTGCCCTTTGCCCTGAGCTGGGGACTTGTCAGCTGAGATTCGTAGATGGCTTTGGTGACTTCTACAAAATTTGTCTCATGTTTTGTTTTTAAGATATATCTTTTAACTACCACATCTCTTTGAATCGAAGATACAAACCTCTGATGATATAAGACCTACTAAAGATTGAATAACAGCATTTCAGGGGCGATCAAAACCCTACTACAGCTTGTATGTTACATATTCATATATTGAATTCTAAAACCTTCAACTGTGAAGAAAGGTATATCTTAGAATTGAGGAAGTAGAAGATTACAACCCCCCACCTGCCCCACAAAATCCTAATTTAAAAAGTCGCACATAATTGATGTGTTATAGACCAGATTTTCACACTTGGAGACCACCCACGGTCCTGCAGGCTTCGTGCCTTTTTGCCAGGACCTTGTAGTACAGCTCCCTTCGCTGTCTCCGCGTTTGTTTGGACCTTGCATCAATGTGTTATTGATCAGGGAGCGTGTAGTTCTGTGTTAGTCATTTTAAAAAATTCAGGCCTGAGCTCTTCTGCTCACATAAGGTGATATAAGTGAACACACTATTACTTTTCTGTGTGATTCAGTGTTTTCTCAATACACTGTGAAACTAAAACAAAACGCAGAAATAAACCTGATGCCAAAATGGATTTAAGACGGCAAGTTCTGTAACCCTAACTTCAAATTTTTATCTTCTTAAAAGTAACCTCATTTTTAAGTGATTGATTCTATATTAAATGAGTGTGTTATATTTTAATGTAGTCATATTAAATAGGTCATATACTTTTATACCGAAAGGTGTCTATTTTTGTAGGTTGTCTGCATTGATGTTCTGATGAAGATCTTGTTTGAAAAAGTGATTTCTGGTGCTGGAGGTGGGGTCACGGGTTAGGAACCTTGGTCCCACCTTTCCTACCTGTAGAATCTGGGCAACTTACTTAACCTCTGTGCCTTAGTTTCCTTACCTGTACAGTGAGGATAATTATGGTGCCCACCTTTTAGAGTTGCTGTGAGAATTAAGTGAAATAACTTGGGTAAAGCCCTCGGCACATGCCTGGCACGCGGGAAGCACTACGGTGTTATGTTATTATTTGGAACATCTTGTGAAAACCACTCACCTGGTGTAGACAGGCAAAGCATCTTCTTCCCCTGCCCACTGTACAGACTGGACGACTCCCTTCCTGCCTCTCAGCCTAGCCGCTTTGTACCTTCCCTTTGCATCTTTGCTGATTTTGCATCCATGTTCTTTGAATTACCTGAGCTCAGTCTTTTCTCCCAAACTTTGGTGCCACCTCCTCCACAAAGCCTTCTCTGACTATCCCTGGGAAACTCAAAGGGCAGGCGAGCTCTCCCCTGGACCCTCTCCCCCAGACCTAAGTGTTAGTAGCCTTCATTTGGTGCTTTTCCCAGATTCCCCTATTATGAGCTGTCTTTGAGGTGTCTCTGTCCTTTTCCCTATCGAAATGTTATTTTGTCTTACGGCATCAACCACAGTTACCCAGACCTAGTTAAGAATTCATAACTATCCATCGAGGGACTGATTTCACCAAGTGACTCTGTGAACCCACCCAAGGTGCCACAGCTCCCAGACTGCCCAGCAGGCAGCATGTGCAGCCTGGATTCTGTGTTCAGAGTGAGCTGCTCTTGGGAGGGTTATTGGCAGTTGGCTGCCACCGCCATTCTGGCTGTCTGCTCTTCACGCTCAACTCCAGCTCAGCCCTCTACTCCCTTCTCCTGTGACAGGTAGAAAAAAACCCAACCACTGAAAAGTAGAGGGACGATAATTTATTTGAGTGTTTACAGAGGGTTTGGTGTAATTAGCAGTTTGTTTCTGTGACATAGTTGGCCTCCCTGGCTTGGAACCCGGCTCTGAAATGCTCTTAAAGAGACCCATATCTAGGCAATCTGAGAGGTGCCTAAGGTTTTGGAACAGAAGGAAATGAAAATATAGCCTGTCTTCTATGATGAACTATGACCAAGAATAGCCCCAAATGAAAGACTCCCTACACACACACACACACACACACACACACACGAGTTTATTTCTTGAATCCCTCTCTGTGGCTGAATCCACCTTTGACTCGGAACTTTTTATAAGTTCCATTTTTTGCCTTTGTGAACATCAGCTTGGAATCTGATAGGGTCAGGATAGGGTCACGGCCCCTGGGTCTTTTGCTGTGAGCCCTGTGACTACAGGCAAAAAGCTTCCCTTTTTAATGGTCCAGTAGATGAATAAATGTACGTTAGTCTTCTTATTAGTAATAGGGAGTAATACTGCCCGCTGTTTCTGCCTCAAAAGAGTCTTGTAGCAATCTCATGACCTGAACATATGAAAGTGCTTCAAAAGATGCACCCGGCCCTCACAATATGGGCGAACTTTTTATAGCTTTTTGACCTGTGCACTTAGAAACTCAGTTTGCTAAGTGAGCATTTTGTTTCCTTATTCTTAGAGCCCGCCTGGTTGCTTCAGGGGCATGTGAAGCAAATTCTCCCGTCACGTTTCCTGTTCCTTAGCTTCCATGCTGGGAGCCTTTTCCGTGCACTGGGTGTTCGCATGACATGTGCGTTCACTCAGATGTAAGGTGCTGTTTATATTACGTCTACACTGAAAAACATACCTGCATTTGGTGTGCAAAAATGGCCTCCGCATACGTTTTAGGTGTTCACACCAGTTCTTGCTGACTTGCACAGCCTCTGACTGGCGAAACGCGGGTGTTGTGGGTGCTGCACATTCTGGGGTGCTTCGGAATCCCTGTACTTCATATGCGTGAGGGCAGACCTGACATTTATTTATCCACAGCAGTGCTCCCGCACGGGCCGGAACTCAGCCCGTGATAAAGTTTTTATCAGTCTGGCATAATGAGAAAATCATAGCAATATAATTTTTCATGAAACAAAATTTGTTCAACTTAAAATTGAATTAAATATTTTTAAAGAGTTAATTGTTCTTTCTTGGCGAAATACAAAGTTAATCACCCTAGTTCAAACCCGCATTCTTTTGTTTTCGTGTTGTGAAAAGTCTCTGATCTGTGACAGCTACAGCAATTTATGGTAATATTGATTTTATCTATCTAATAGATTAATTTGCTAATATAATTATATTGACATAAATAATTTACTTGTGCACGCACAGTATTGTTATTAGCTTGGCGCTTGAGTTTTCTTTCCCATTCTGTTGACATTGAGCTTTTTGCATTCATTTGAACAGGAATTAGTCGTTGCTTATGTGACTTATCACCGGAGAATGAATATGTTAGAAAACCAGTTAGGCTGGCGTGGTGGTCACCATGAGGAATAGGCATTCAACTGTACTCAGAAGACTCGATTCGAGTCCAGGTTTTGTTTCTTATTGGCTCCCCTCCACCCACCAAGATCTCAGGGAGACTCGTTTTCCTCGCGTTAAATAGGAACTTTCAGGACTTTGTCCATATTGTGCCTGTAAGAATGAAATAAGAATGTACGCAGGAAAGCGCTCGGTGCCCTGAGTGTGCTTTATCAAGTTAAGGTACGATTAAAGTACCTCACGGTTTGGAACAGTCACATTAGGAGGATTTCTATTGTTGGGCTCCACACATCTTTAAGTGTGTTTTGACAGATGTGGTCAATGGGGTATTTTGGAAGAACGGCGGAGTACCTCACAATATTGTTAGGATCTCTGTCTTTCCTTTGTGCACAAAGCATCACGAGACTGTGACCTTTTTCAGCTGTTTCCGTGATGATGTAAAACAGCCACTGCTCCCTGAGTCATTTGTATCAAAAACGGCAGATTTCTAGATGGAGCCGAGAAGAGAGAGAGTGTGGGGGCTTGAGTCCAGGGGACTCCACCTTTAGCTGAAAGACTGAGGTGTGCCCCTGCCTGCCTCGGGGGATGCTGCTCGTCCGGCTGTCCCGTCGGATCAGAGAGCCTGTCCTTGATGATTTCGAATCCTAGGCAAGACCCGAAGGACGGCAGGCATGTGCACGCCCAGGTGGTCACGCCTACCGCACCACCAGTCATTGTCACATTTGAGTCTTCGGCAGCCCTTGTCCTTCTAAACACAGGTCGGGCTCGGGGAGTCAGTCACCAGCTTCCCTTTTCTCGGGGTTTCCAGTCAGGGCTTCCTGTCTTCCCCTTCTCACCTTCCCCACCCTCCTCTCTCTGTGACAGGTTCCTCTTCCTCAGCAGGTTGCATCAGCGTGGCATGGCACAGACCCTCAAGTAACGCCACCTGAGCAGGGTGGGAAGGAATAGCAGAGAGGCACCCATGGCTGGCCGAGTCGTCAAGGTCATGCTTCCCAAAGAGGCAAACGTCCAGGACACCCTCCTCTAGCCCCTTCTGGGGCGACAGGTCCCATTGCCTCGTTGAGTCAGCAGTCTTGGGGTCCCCTCTAAGGCCTCGGTATACCCAGCAGCATGAACCTTGCCTGCCCCCGTGTGCTACTGGAAGCAGCTGCGACCGCCAGCCCACCGAGCCCAGGAGAGGTTACCGCAGAGAGTCATTGCCCTATTCAGTCTGCGTGTGCGTGTGTGGGGCAGAGTGGGAGGGAGGGCACGTGCCTCTCTTTTGTACCCAAGTTATTTATTGCATTTGTCTTACAACTTTCATTTAGAGCTAAATAAACTGCAAAGTAGGTTATTTAAAGTGGATCTCGGGTGCCTTTAGCAAGCAGGGAAGTGGACGGTGGAGAGGGAGAAAGATGGGAGACATGGCCGAGGAGATTCAGAGGAAGAGGCCAGAACAAACTGCATGGCTCCTTCCTTGCCCTCCGTGGGGCCAGGCCCGGGACTCCCCTCTGCGGGAAGATCTCAAAGAGCTTTCTGTGGCTCGGGCATCTGCGAAGCAGCCACCTGTGGACCTATCTCAACTTAACAGTTTATAAATACACGGAAGCATGGCCCAGCGCTGTGGATGCACAGTCTGCAGTGAGCTACTTGCCTGGAAAAGTGGCTCCCCACCTCATTGGGGTGTGACATGATCTCGCAACCCTCTCTTATGTGGCCTGGCCTTGTGCAGCCTAACAGAAGGCAGACAGATAAAAGAGAAAGTCCTCAGGGCAGGTTGTGGTCATGGGATCCAAATGAGGCCTCAGGGGTCTCATTTCCACAGAGCAGAGTGTCACCTGCATGTGTCCCTGTGTGCACATCCAAGCTCCCTGCAGGCCTGGGCATTCTCTGTCATTGCAAGAGATACTTAGTGGATCAGAATCACTCACGAAGTCACTCTTTTGTACAGATTTGATAAAGGGTCTTTCTTGAGTACCAGAAGTACTGTACGTAATTCATAGCATGAAGCAAGATGAAGTAGGGCGAGAAAGATAATAACGGAGGAATTAAAAGTTTTAAGCTTTGTCACAAGCTGGCAGAATGAGTCGGCAGCACATATGTCTTGAGGGAGAACTTCGCACAGGCTGGATTTGGGGTCGGGGCCTAGATCTCCCAAAGAGGAGGAAGAAGGATGCCCAGGAGGAGTCAGAAGGAGGGGTGTGGAGGAGACGCGTCCAGGGGCAGGGAGGAGAGGGGCAGGTTGCGAATAGGGGTGAATCCTAGCTCTGCCCTGCCTCGCCCCCTCCCCTTGAAGGGAGGAAATTTCCTGGGGCCTTAATCATCTCATCTCTCATTTCTTTTGTGGTTTAATTAAATTCCTGTTCTAATTTGGAAGAGCTTGCGTATCCTTTTCTGCCATGGCCACCGGACTCGTTTTTGAGACCCATCCTGGCACTCTGAGGAGCTGTGACCCACCTGGGGACTTGGACCCTCTGCGGCTTTTTCAGCCATGCTTGGTTCAGGAGGAGCAGAGGTTGGCTTGAGAGGAGAAGGGAGATATCTCACCGTTGTCAGTCATCTCGCTTCCCGTGGCTTCAGTCTGCTCCTTGGTACCATCTTGGTACCGCCTGGAGCGAAGCCTCCCACTCGTGGATCTTGGTCTTTCTCACGTGTTACTTCTCCTCTCTCAGGACAGAACACACTTTGTTGTGATCCCTTTGAATATCAGGTGACAGTGAAAAGGGAGATGAAAAACAGGAGCACGTGGCTGATCATACTAGTTATTCTTTATCTTAGACTTACTGCATGTCAGGCAGTGTGCTGGGCACTTTACATGTGTGACCTCTAATTCTTCAGTAGCCCTGAAGTGACACTGATGCACCCTTATTTTACAGATGAGACTGTTAAAGCACAGAGAGGTTAAGTGGCCCGCTCAAGGCTGTACAGCCATTAAGGTAGAAAGCCCAGATCTGGACCTGGTGTTGGCCAACTGGAAAAACTTGGGCTCTGTCCATCTCTCCTGCTGCCTCAGCTGCCGCAGAGTTGGACAGGAAATGATTGCCAGTGATGACCTGAGCTCAGTGATGATGAAAGAGATTTTGTTCCCACCCTCAAGGAGAGAGGACACGGCCATGATGAAGTCTCACAGTTCCTTCCAGCATCGCGGCCTGAGTGCTGTGGGGATGTAGGGACCATGGACTGTTGTGTCTGAAGTGGTCAGGAAAGGCTTCAGAGAGAAACCGCACAGTGGCTTGCTTGGCAGAGTGGTTGCTCGGTGGGCTCGAGGAGCAGCGGAAAGCCAGGGAGCCCTCCAGGAGGGGCATGGAGGGGGATGGGATCAGGGAGAGAGCTGGGTCCGGATCACGTTGGGCTTCGTGGGGTTTCGTTTTGCATTTGATGGGAAATCTTTGAAGTATTTCGAGCAGATGAATGACACGATCTAATATATGTCGAAAGATCTCTCTGGCTGCTGCGTGGAGACCTGGCTCTCGTGGGGGAGGAGTGGGGTGGAGGGCAGGTGATGGTGCGGAGTCTGGGACGGTCACACAGGTGAGGAGCAGCGGTCAGACTGCGATGCCTGCTGAAGGGGGAGCTGGTAGGACTTGCTGATGGATTGAGTGTAGGGCGTGAGAGGAAGGCAGGGACCAGTGAGGGCCTCTCAATTACATCCACGTGTTAACAGGGGTGACATTTACCAAGATGGGGGATAGGTTGGCTGGGCAGGGTCCGCTGTTCAGTTGGAGGCGTGTCAAATTAGAGACGCCTATTTGATGCCTCTTCGTTATCCGGCGTAGCGATGACATGGAGAGCGAGTGGTTGTATATAGGCGTCCGCAGCTCAGAGCAGAGGGAGGGCAGGAGATGGCGTATTTGGGAAGCATCAATTCATTCATGGTTTTAGAGCCATGGGGTTGATTGGCTGATGCCCCGTGGGGGAGAGGGCAGGGACAGAGGACCAAAGACTGAGCTCTGAGAAACCGTTGCTTAATGTATATTAGCACAGCAGCAGATCCGTGACTACGGCTCTGAGAATTTGGGTGTTTTCTCTTGGAGCTATTTTTCCCCAGATGCAGCCTGTTTATCATTATTACTCCTCTCTGGAAGTTATCAGAATAGTAACCTGCTCTAGAGCTGGTTTCTTGGTCTCGACAGGGACCGCTCTGCCTTAGGGAGGAGGCAGGGGGAATCCCGTGGCTGTGGGCAATCTGGTTTGGGACAGGTGGGGGCCCCCAGGTATGGCGGGAGCGCTTCAGTGGTGTCTGTTCCTGGCTAGATCATTTTCCCTTTGTGGCGCCTCCTCTTTTGTAGAAATGATGTTTTCTCTCTTGATGGTATTATTTACAAAGCTTGATTTTTATCTCTGTAACTATACCTTTCATTCAGCAACCATTTCTCGAGGGCCGCCTACGTACTAGATACTGTGCTAAGTGCTGGAATGCTCCCTTTCTGAACACATGGCTCCTCTCATAATTCCCTTACTGCTCTCAAGGTCACCCCCTCTCTCATCGGGTCTTGATTTGCTTACATTTGGTACGTATTCACCCGGACATCATTACTCATACTTGTTACAGGTATACCTTGGAGGCATTCAGTTCCAGACTCCCCACAAGAAAGCGAGTATCACAATCAAGTGAGTTGCAATCTTTTTGCTGGTGGAAGGTCTTACCTTCAGCTTGTAAAAAAAAATGCAGCATCCGTGAAGTGCAGTGAAGAGAAGAAGCACAATAAAAGGCGATGTGCCTGCACGTCACTCGCTATCAGCTACCAAACCTTGGAGCCATTATTGACTTCTCTTTTTGTCCCATACCTCACATTTAATTCTTCAGTAACTCCTATTGGCTCTACATTCCATATTTATCCAAAATCTGACCACCCGTTCTGACCCTTCAGCATTATACCCTGCTCCAAGCCATCACATGTCTTGCCTGAGTTACTAAGGTGTCTCCCTGATTGTCCCACTTCTGCCTGTCCTTAGCATCCTGTCTAAGCATCCTGGCAAGTGTCTGTCCTTAGCGTCCTGGTAAATGTAAATCAGAGCATGTCACTCTTGCAGGGATCCACAGGGCCCTACGTGATCCTCCTCCCCACTACGTCTTATCTCCTGCTCTCCCCTCACTTGTCTGCTCCAGCCAGTGGTCTTCTTGCTGCAGATACGTCAGGTATGCTTCTGCCTGCCTCAGAGTCTTGCTGTTGTGATGTCTTGCTGGAATGTTCTTCCCCAATTATCAGAATGGGCTCACTCTTTCCCCTCCTCAGGTCTTTACTAGGTGAGTTCTTTCATACCCACCCTAGTAAAATTCAGCTTCCCCCTTCCTGGCACTTCAACCCCCTTCCTGCTTCCTTTCTCTCCAGAGAGCACATCACCATTTACCACAGTGTATATTTCCTCATTTATCTTATCTAAGGGCTAAGTCAGCCCCCCAGAGTATACACCTCATGGGGGCAGGGATTTCATCTCACTCACTGCTGTGACCTGTTGCTGCTCAGATCAAGACTTGGCACAAGATACCTTTTTAACGAGTATTTGCTGAATGAATAAACAACAGTGAGTTCATGGGGCCTCGGGGAGGTCAGTGCACTGTATCTGTGACAATTACTGTCACTCCCATGGCCAGTGCACCAGGCCGTCTGGCGACCAGTGCATGTATGAGATCGTTGGCTGCCATTAGGGACCCGGCCTGTGCTCCATGAGGGGAGCCGTTCACCTGGGTATCCTTGGTGGTGGCAGCAATGGCCATCCCAGGTTTGCGGTAAGATCAATTCGTAAAGGCTCTTGCTGAGGTCCTAGTAATAGGAGCCACAGTCATTCATTGGGGGGCCTGCGAGAT
This sequence comes from Macroglossus sobrinus, assembly GCA_004027375.1. Lineage (NCBI taxonomy): Eukaryota > Metazoa > Chordata > Mammalia > Chiroptera > Pteropodidae > Macroglossus > Macroglossus sobrinus. The sequence goes on along the minus strand of PVKZ01002328.1, from coordinate 23,321 downwards.
CCATGTTTGTGCATGAAGATAACTGTGGGGTCTCTGGCTGAGGGGTGAGCTGGGGCGACCGTAGTTCCCAAGCGGGTTCTCGTGATCTCTTCATCTGGGCTCCGTGCTGGCACCAGAGCGAGCCTCAAACACCACTGGGGAGAGCTTGAATCTATGAATGCATCGGGGTTAAGTGAACGGTAAAGCTAGGCAGGAGGACCTACAGGCCTTAGTTGTTTGTGGGCCTCGTGCTCACATCCCTGGGATGATTCGTGTTGTGGAAGGACCAGGCTGGGCCGTGGATACCACAGGTTGGATGCCAGGCACTGTACTTAGCGCTTCAGAGATAGAAATGCACTTGACTTGCCCAGCCACCCTTGGAGATAGTTGAGAAAACCAAGGTGGTCTGTTCCCAGAGTCTGTGCTTTTAAACAGTATCTTACAACTGTCTCAGAAAGAGTGTTGCTAAAGGGCCAGAGAGCCATTTAGAACAGAGACGTTGTTTCATACGCTTGCGTGCCGTATTTGGATTTGCGATGTTGTTGCAGGGAGTAGCTGTGTGTGAAAGCTGACTCTCGTGAGACCTGCGTGTGTGAGCACTGTAATTAGCATTTCCAAGAGAAAACGGTTCCCCTTCTCCCCTCCCCCCACTCCTAGCTGGAGGCTTTGCTCATGACACTTTTTTTTTGTATTTTCATAAAGAAGAATGTTAAAGTAGGACTGTCCTTTTGATGAACGTCCGGGAGAGTCTGGGACACTTCAAGATTGGTCAGATGCTATTAAGCATTTGTCTCCTTGGATCCTCTGCACTAAGGCATTCTCGATTGCCCAGGAAGGATTCTGGGTAATTCTTAAATCCAGGAAGGATTCGGCAAGTATCAGAGGAGCCCGTTTCTTGTCCAGTCCTCCCTTTGTCTCGGCTTACCTGCCTCTCCATCACTTGTGATGTGCGTTGGCTCACCCTCAGGCGTCCAGGGCACCTGTCCAGGGGGCGATCAGGTCTGTAGCAGCTCAGGCACAGAGAGATGGCAGAAAACATTCAACACTTAACTGAAGTGAAGCCTTAAGATGGCCCTCTGACCCCCTGCCCTCCGTGCTTTGCCCTCCCTGGGGGTGACAGCCGGCCAGCTATTGTCATTCTGGAAGCACTGGTTTTAGGAGAGGGGCTAGGCTTCTTCCGTTTGCTGGACTCACCCTGGTCAGAAAGGAAGGTCCCCGTTCACCCCCACGCAGGGGGCCCCGATGTCCCGCCTTCAGGCCGCAGCTCCTGCTGGAGCCTGTAGCAGGTGGGTGGTTCCACCTCGGCCCTGCCTCAGGCAGGGGTCCCACCCACTACCAGAGTGTGGGCCCTTGGGAGCCCACCCTGCCTCTGCCGGCCTTCCTTTCGGGGGAGTAATCAGGACCCTGAAACCCCACTGCCTTCTTCCAGATAGATCTGAGTTAGGCACAGCCCGGGGAGCTCCCCGCCCGTCCTCAGGCGGGCTTGAGATGACGCTTGCGCGGAGAGGGGCAGCCGTGGAGGTGTTTGGCCATAGGGGCCGAGGCCGGCTCCGCTGTCCCTGGGATCAGACTGGGAAGTGGGACGAGATGGAGCCGCCGGGCTTGGCCCGGGAGGCAGCGTTCACGTCGGGGCCAGTGGATGTGCTTGCACGGTGCCAGGCCTCACACCGGGATGAGGTTCCCGGTCCACTTCCTAGTGACGAGAGTGAGCCTGCTGCCAAGTCACTTGTGATGAAACTGGGTCGCCTGTCACGCTTCCTGTGGGACCGAGGTGGAACTGTACTTACTACACACCTTGCCCTACTTGAACCTCCAACTGGATCTGATCCCAAAGGCCAGCAGGACGGGGAGAGGAGGCCCCTCAGGGCCACTCTGCTCTCCTCAGGGCGGGGACTCGGGGACTCGGCCCTGGGCCGCATCCCTTCGCCTGGCCGGGGGTTTGGGAGCCAGGTCAGAGTCTTTTTATCCCTCTCTCAGTCTGATTCATAGAATGAGGGGAGGAGAGTGGCCCTCAACCCCTCCTGGTGTGGGAGAGATGAGACCGGCCCCACTTGTCATCCTGAGTGTGCAGGAAGGGATGGGCATCCGTCTGCTCCTGGAGCCACCTCTCCAGCTGATAGCTGTGCGTGGAGAATGGAAACGAGGAGGACTGTCCAGAGAACAAGTGAGCGAGGGAGGGAAGCGGGGGACAGGAAAGGAGTTTGGAGTGGGTGCATCAGGCCCGCACATTCATCTACCTGGGGAGACCGTCGGGGAGAAAACAGAAAGAGAGAAATTAGAACGAGCAGGAAGAACCCTGGGGTGAGGAGGAAGAGGCATAACGCGGACAAAAGGAAGGACAAAAGGACAAAAGGCCTCCTGGAGAAGCAGAGAAAGGACTGTGTGTCAGGGGGAGAGAGAGGGGCAGGGGAAGGAGAGAGAAGAACGAGGGCAGAGAGCAGGGGGTCTGGGGAGTTGTGTGCTGCGTGCGTGCGTGTGGTGTGCACGCACATGTGTGTGTGTGCGCGTGTGCATGTGCGTGTGATATGCACGCACGCACGTGTGTGTGTGTGTGATGTGCACGCCCTCCGTGCTCCAGGTGCTGTGACACCACTCATCCTGTAAGCCCTAGGGAGCACTAAAACCTCAAGCCAAAACACATGCAAGGAAAGAATTCCTTTTATTGTGTTTTCTTTATGTTTTTGAAACAGGAATAACAATTAAAAATGAAACACAGTGGGGGGTGGGGGAGACAAGGGCAAAAACAGTCTGTCAAGGGGGTATAAAAATTTAATCAACACTCGGTGTTCTTCGCCATTCAGGAGCAAGCACAGAACTTATTATCTATCTCTGCGGCTATTTCTGTCACCTCCCAGTGGCACCGAGAGCAGCACTGCCACCGAGTCTGGGAGGCAGCGCCTGGGACGCCGCTGTCCTGGGCTGCTGGGGGTGGGGAGAGCAGAGGGCTGCTCCCCTGGGAGGCTTGCAGCCTGCCGTGGTTTCGGGCTTCCCCTAGTGGGGAAGCATGCAGGCGGAGGTTTGGGGGTACACTGTTACCCTGGTGTGCTGGGTGTAATGCGAGGCAGCGTGAGCTTTTAAAACTCAGCGTGTTGCTTTCGGTGCGTGCATGTGGACCCGTACATTCTGTCGTGTCTCTCAGTGACACAGTGACACGCAACACCCTTGGACCTCCCCTCTCTAAGCTCACGCTGTGCTGGTTCCCTCCATCTTCCTGGTTGCTGCTTCTCGGGGCCCTCATTCCTTCTCACACACTCTTTCTTTAGGGGGTAGAGCTGGAAGTCCCTTGACTGTACCCCGATGACTCGAATGCACATTTCTAGCCCAGAACTTTCCTCTGAGCTCCAGGCTCAAGCATCTCATTACCGACTGTTCCCGCCATTCCTGGACGCCTCAGGTCGACAGCCTGCAACTGAAGTCCTGACCCCCGGCCGCCGTCTACTCTCCCCACCCCAGTAAAGGAGCCCGCCACCCGTTCAGCCGCAGAAGTCACAAGCTTCTGTGTCATCCTGATTTCCTCCCACTCCTTCACCTTCTGTCTCCCATCAAACACCCCGTCTTTCTGACGCCACCTCCAAAATATATGCCAGCCTGTCCCCAGTTCTCCATCTTCATGGCAGCTGCTCTCGTCCAGCCACGGTCTCCTTGCCCCGGATGACACGGCTGCCTCTGCACTGTCCTCTCTCTTGTGCCTCTTCAGCCCACGGCCCACCCCAGCCATGACGATTCTCCAGCAAGGCACATCTCCGTGTCGTTTTTCTGTTCAAACCTTTTATTGGGTTCCCGTTGCACTTGGAAGATAGATGGAAATCTTTAAAATGATCTGCAAGGCATGTGGCCTCGGCCAGCCTTGCCAGCCTCGGTGGCCCCTTTTTGTACTGTGGCCATGCCAGCCTTTGTCAGAATCATGCAGCTCCCCGCTTTCCCCCACCAGGCGAGTCCTCTGCATCCATGAGGACTCCTTCCCTTGGGGGCTCCCTCCCCTTCTGGTCCATTCCTCTTCTTATTCCGGATCCTTCAGGAAACTCCCCCCTGAGCATCAACCCTAAACAAAGTCAGCTTTTCCCGGAGATCACAAGCAGGACTGTTTTTCTTTGCAGCATTTACCCCCGTTGTATACCGTTCCAGACACTTGTGCGCTGTTGTATGTAATGCATGCCTCCTACTAAGCGTAGAGCCCCTAAGAGCAGAGCAGCGTCTGTCCCGTTCACCTGGTGTCTTCAGGAGGTGGCTCCCTGCCTGGCCCGGTGTAGAGACTGAGCCAAGGAGTGGGTATCCTGAACACCTCGTATCCGGGGCTTTGAGTCAAGCACAAGGAGGGTGTGGGCAGGACACTCAAGAGGGTGCAGCAAAGAGTCTTTTGGCCTTAAGACCCCTTCCCACCTGGCCCGGTTCTGTTTACTTTAGTGCATCTAAGGGATCCCAGCACAGCCTGTGGCCCCAACCACCTGCCTCATGACGACCTAATAGCTGCGTGCTGTCCTCCGTGGCTCCCGTTCTCCAGAAGCTTCCGCGCTGGAGAATGAGGTTATTCATGGTAATCAGACCTTGTCCATCCTTCAGGGTTGTTGTGAGGAAAAGATGCGTTCAGTTATGTGAAGCTCTTTGAAAACCATCAAGCCCCGTCCAGTGCCGGAGTTAACGAGGCATGCTGGGGAGGGATGAGTGGTCGCCCTCAGCTGCCGTGGGGAAGCAAGCTCCTGGGGGGAGGTGGGGTTTGGAGCGAGGCTGCGAAGCTGGTGCTTCAGGCAGGGTCCTGACAGGAAACAGGAGGCCCCATCAGCTGGGTTCGAAGAGGATTTAATGAAGGGAGTGCTTAAGACGTGGGGTGGGGGCAGCAAGCGATGTTGAGACCCCAGGGACCAGACACAATGGGCCGCTATTCCACGCCTGGGCTGAAAGGAGCAAGGCAAGAAAATGCGGATCAGAGAGCCCAGTGAGAGCCGGGGGCGGGGGGTGGGGCTGCCAGACTGTGGTCACAGAGGGACCTGGCCCAGCCAGAACCCCACGCCGGGAACCGTAGGTGCCCGGGAAAGGCCTGCGCCCAGCTCTCTCCTGCAGCTGCCACTAAGCAGAAGCAGGCGCCGAGGACCAGGTGATGCAGCTTGAAGGCGCTGGCCCTTTAGGACACGAGAGGGTGGAGAATGGGGGGGAGGGGCCAAGGCAGCAGCCAACACAGGTGAGTTCAATTCAGGAAGACAGACAAGGAACGGTGAGGGTGTCCAGGTGAGGATAATAGTGTGAGCAAAAGCAGAAAGGCTGGAACACATTTAGGGAGCAGCTGAGGACATCAGTGGGAAATGGGATTTACGAACGAGGTAGCGTTGCCCATGCCACACGGGCCGCTGGTCGTCAGGCTTGGACAGTTGGGCTTTATCCAGCCGATAAGGCAAGTTGAGAAGGTGTTTCCGCAGAGAAGACCCATCCTGAAAACTTCTGTTTGGAGCAAAGTTTTAGGCAGAGGTACGCGGGTCAAGGGAAGCAAGGAGGGACCGGAAGCCTGTTGGGATGGGGAGAGGGGCCTGGGTTGAATGACAGCCCAATGGGCATGGAAAGAGCTAGATGAACATACAGATCACTGGGCATGCATGAGACTTGAATGTGAGGCTGTCGTCCACTGGCTGTGTCCGCAGGAGACCCACGGGCACAGGGAGGTCCCCGGTCCCGGCATTTCTGGGAAGGGTCCCTTTGCTTGTCCCTTTTCCCCATCTAGTCTTACGCCGGGGGTCTTCGCGGCCAGTGCTTTTCTCTTCCTCGGGGCATCTCCCCCATCGCTGCCTGCTGTCTTATTTCCGGAGGTCGCGCCCACATTTCCGATGACACATTATCACCGGAGACACAGACGTGAGGAACCGTGGGGCTGGAGCAGTGCTGTCGCCTCCAGCCTCGGCCCAGGCCAGGAAGGAAGCGTCAGACTCAGGGGACAGCCACACTCAGAGCAGGCCTCAGGGGCTGCGGCGGGTGTTACGCTTGGGAAGAAGAAATGGAGAGAGCGGCTTCTCTTCCCTGGCTTTTTTCCTGAGCTCTACCCAGCAGGGCCACCTTCTGTCCATCTCTCCGGCGCCACTCCTTTGTTGTCATGCCAGGTCTTATTTAACATCCGCCAGGCACAAAAGGTGCTGGGGACCACGTGGAAACCCAGTGCGATGCTGGGGGTGCCTCCTGGGCTTAGCCCCGAATCAGACAAACAAGGAAACAAAGCCAGGCCCCGGGAGGGGAGGCCCTGGGAGAAGGCGCTCGCCTGCTCTCGAGCCGTGGGGCCTCCTCTCCCGTGCCGCTTTTCTTTAAAGCCTCTTATTCGAGAGCCGGTCGTGTTTTGTTTGGTTCCGTTTGTGTGGTCAGTGGTGAGAGAATGGAGGCAGGATGTGTGGAAAGGATGCTTTTGTCAGGGGACGTTAAACAGAGAAGTCGGGCATGATGGGGGAGCACTGAGGAATAATAGCCCCCCGAGGGGCAGGGAAGCGCAGACTGGGCGATGACTGGCCACCCCAAGTCCGCGTGGTAGCGGGGACTCTGGGACGGGGTGGGCGTTGCTGAGGGCTCTGCCTCCGTGTCGCGTGCGAGTTGTAAGGTCATTGCTCCTAAGCCAACACAAATCATAATGATTTAAGCACTGTCTTGCTCCTTTATACATTATCTTATTTAATTTTCACAACAGTTCTCTGAGAGGGAACTATTAGCTTCAGTTTATAGATGAGGAAACAGGCTGAGCAGCTTAAGGTCATACAGCTGGTAAGCAGCACAGGGGATGCCCACCCTGAGGTGGGCAAAGCCAGGGCTGCCGAGGGAGCTGGACGTCGCCCCATAGCAGGACCTCCTGACGGACCAGAGGGAGCTGGGCTGGAGTCGCCAGCACAGAGCGTGTCTCCTCCCGACCCCGTCCACCTCCCATGTGCGTGGAGCTGGCCCGGAAGCGGTCGCAGAAGGCTGAGGAAAGCTCCGTCAGTTTGGCGTGTAGAGAGAGCATCGTCCCCATCTGGAGCCCACCCTCTTGCTATAAATCCCTGACGGTTTTCTCCCCATGCTGTGCAAGAAAAGAGGGGGCCAGCCTTTTGCCTCCAGCACTGCGTGGAGGGTCCATGGCCAGCCCCCTTGTGGGCGCTGCACACACAGTCCGAGGGGGAGAATTTCCCAGCTATTCCTCTCATCCCTGTTCCAAATCACAGACTGGCAACCTAAGCACAGACGGCCGAGAAGAGGTGTCCATCTAAACGGGTCTTTGGGCGATTGGGGCATCTACAGAATGTATATGAGGTTGTCGGGAGGCACCCGAGGGCTGATCTTTTTCTATACCTTTTTCTACCTTGCCAGTTCTGTAAAAGCCAGATACAGAGTAGGGTACTGTGTACTTTTGGTTTTTAAGTTGGATGTGCCAAATATTCTTCCTTATTCTTTGCAATACAGGAAAAAGGTAGGGTCCAAACATTTTTTTTCTCATACTTAAGACATTGAAAAACTATAAAGTAGGGCTTGTGAACTTGATCATCTGAAGTGTCCTATTAGTAAAGGCACATACTTACTCAGGTAGTTATGTCAACACTGGCATCCCGAGCCTCAAAAAAGCCCTATTAACTCTGTGGCAACAAGACTTGGTGGCCATCTCAGCTCGTTCCCACGAGGCCATCCCCAGCCAGCTCAGCCCATGCTCGGCAGCACGCAGCTTTGCTCGGGTGTGTGTACAATGGAAAGTGGCTGTTCTCCACTGAACTTTCACTAGACACTGAGCACTGTGTTGAGGGCTTTAAATCCCTTGGTGAAGCTGTACCTGTGGACACACTGTTCTCTTATCCCCTTATTGCATATAGAAGGGAAGATGAAGGATCTTTTTAAAACACAAAAATAAGAAAAATAAGATCTCACTCTGAAAGTACACAAAGCTAAGAATACAGATCACTAAATCTCCTTGTCTCTTTCTCTCTCCCAGATAGAACATAGTACTGCTAGGGGATTAACACAGGTGAACAAAGTGTGGCCCATGGTGGTGGTGGTGGGGGGGTGCTGGCCACCCATGGAAGCAGGGAAAGAAGAACCCCAGAGGAAAGCATAGATAGGACCCACCCCAACATCTGTAGAGCTGTATTTTGGGGTCTGTGTGGGGCTTTTAGTCTCCTAGAGGGGCGTGGCTAATGCCACTGACTTTCCTAGTCATGTGACTTGCTCTCCTTGCTCTGAGAAACATTTAAATTACATAGTGGCTTCACAGGTACCTTACCCATGAGAAGGTGGTGGGTTAACCTGAGCTCAGTTGGGCCCTGTTTCTTGCATGGTTTTGTCAGTGGAAAGCCTGTTTCTCCGATCAGGTGAGTCTGACCTGAGAAATCATTTCTTGGGGCTGGGAATCAAATATGTGAGCAACCCATGCTCTGGGCCAGATTTGGTAGCGTATGGAATTTATTCAGGGAAGTATGTCACTGGAGGCCTCCTAGAAGTCTGTCTGACCCCCAGGCAGCAGCCCACGGCACTGTCCCTTTCCGATTTGATGCCATCAGCCTCTGGACCTCTTTCAGAAGCAGTCACTTGGGACACTCCCGTGGAGTGTAAACTCACACAGAGATCACAGTTAAGCCCGTTTTCTGTCATCTGCACTGCCAAGTGAGAGATCCCCTCATTCAGTTGTCCAGTATATACAAAACTAAGGTTGACTAAGGGACTCTTCCCACCTCAAGGTCATGAAGGTATTCTCCTGTCTTATTTTCTACAAGTTTTATTCATCTATTTTTTTACATTTAGTCTTCAATCCACCCAGACATTAATTTTTACATATATTATGAGTAAGGGTTAAGATTTATTTTTTCCACATGAATGTCCAATTGACCTAGCACTATTTATTGAAAAGGCCATTAGTTAGTACTCTGTCACCTTTATCATAAATTAAGTGACCACATATGTATGAGTCTTTTCTCTATGCTGATTCTCTATGCTGTTTCATTGTGTCTCTTTGTCTTTGCTTGCACCAAATGCTCCAGTTTCTTAATAATTGTAGCTTTATAATAAATTTTGATATGTGGTAGCATAATTCTTCTAAATTTGTTCTTCCTTTTTAGGTTTGTTTTGGTTATTATTTTTCCTCTTAGCCTTCCCATATATACATATTTTAGAATTGTCAATTTTCATTTAAAAGTTTTTTGATGCATTTTGATGGAGACTTCATTGAATCTGTAGATTGTTGGAGAGAACTGACATCTCTGCAATACTGAGCCATTCTATTCATGAATATAGTACATCCCTCCATTTATTATATCTACTTTAATTTTTCTCAGTATTATAGTATTCTATACAGAAGTGTATTTCATCTTTTATTAAATTATGGTTTTGACACTCTTATAACTGGTATTTTTCAAGTTTGTTTTCTAGTATTTTCTTGCTAGTATATCAACATACAAATAAATTTTGTATATTGTTATATCCAGCTGTCTTGCTAAATTTGCTTATTTTAATAATATATCTGAAGATCCTTTTGGATTCTCTGCCTACATAATCATGCCATTTGCAAATAATGATAGTTTTATTTCCTCCTTTCCAGTCCCTTCACTTTCTCTATCTTATTGCACTGGCTAGAACCTTCAGGATAAATTAAATAGAAGTGGTAAAAATGATCTTATTTAAAGTCTCAGTGAGAGAGCTTTTAATATTTTCTCATTAAATATGATGTTTGCTGTAGGCTTTTGTATGTAACACTTTTCAAGCTAAGAAAGTTTCCTTCTATTTCTAAATTGTTGGGTTTTTTTTTTATCATGAACAGAGGTTGAACTTCATTAAATTTTTTTTTCTATTTATTGTATTGATCAGTTTTTCCCTATATGCTTTTAATATAGTGAATTACACTGACTTTCTGGTGTTAAACTTTCAACCGTGAACTAACACAGTTTTGTGGTGCTATGATTTTTTCTGTATCACTGGGTTTGATTTGCTATATTCTAGTTTAGAATTACATTATCTGTGTATACAATAGTGATTGGCCTGTAATTTCTCTTTTCTTAAAATGTCCCAGACAAGTTTTGATATCAGGATTAGATTTCCCTCATGAAACAGATATGTTCCCTCTTTTTTCCTATTCTTCGGAAGAATTAGTAAGTTTGAGGGATTGAAGTTGTTTCATTATATTCATTCATGAAGCCATCTGGGCCTGGCAGGGTTCCACCCTGGCCCATTTTATTTGGGCTTTATTTAAGTTGGAAATTTAACAGTGGAAAAATTAATGTAATTCACTATTTTAAAAGAAGGAAGGAGGAAAATCATGATCAATACAAACATGATCAATATAGAAAAAGAATTGAATAAAGTTTATTTTGTGTTTTTTTTTACTAATTACAAATTTAATTCCTTTGGTAGACATGAGACTATTCAGCTTGTCTCTGCCTTTCATGTTAATATCAAGTATAGCTTCTAATCATACATTATTATCTTATTTAATGTCCATAGGCTCTGTAGTGATGTCCTATTGTTTTGTTTTGTTTGTTTTTTTTTTTTCATTTCCAATATTGGTAATCTCTGCCTTTCTCTTGTGTTTATTTTTTGCTCAGTCTTGCTAGAGGTTTATCATTTTTTTTTAGTTTTCTCAAAGAACTGATTTTTGGTTTTGTTGGTTTTCTGTTTTGTAAATATATTTTTATTTTTGTTTCCATTCTTTATTGTTTTCTTCTAATTTTCAGGGATTTAATATGCTGTTCTGTTCCAACCTTTCTGTGCATTTTTATATTTAAGGCATGTTTTTTATAAGCTGCTTTTGTCTTTTAGCCAATGTCTTTAGCATCTGTTTTGTTCATTATGGCAAGTGGTACCTGGAATAGAACCTGGCACACTCTAAGTGTCTCACTGGAAAATATCGAAAGGATGTGTACATGAGCATCCGGGTCTTTGTCAAAAGCAGGAGATTGGGACAAGGATAGTCTGGGATCTGCGTCCCTCCAGCCACAAGTGAATGGATGCCACTCCCTTGGGTGCCTTTGTCCTCTGGTTGCCTCTCTGTGATTTAGCCAGCTCTCATGCTTATCTGTTTTGTTCTAATCCCTTTATCAAGGACTTCTGCTTCCCTTCTCCCACACCCCCATCACCACAATTATAGCAGTGAGCGGCGCTGCGGGCTCGAGGGTAGACCATGTTCTCTGCCGCGTTCCGAGGGCCCCTCCTTTTCAGTGTTCTCCCGGGGAATGATTGCCTCCCACACCTCTCTCCATTACAAAGGAGCCCAAATGACTCCGGGTATTTTAAGGGGCACAACGTTGTGACAGTGACAGAGTGATGTGGTAGGAGCACAATGACTCCTTTGGGAGTGCCATTAAGGCTTTTCATGTCAGCCGGGTGACTGCTGCTTTGTCCACATTTAGCTGGGTGAGCCCCAGAGCTGAAGGAGTTTATTTTCAGTGTGGGAAGAAAAGCTTCTTGGAACTACATGGCAGCTCCTTTCTTTTACAGACTCCAAACTTGATATGGCTTTTTCCCCCCGCCTTGCTCCAGAGGCCCAGAGATGCACACAATGAATCCCTGAATGGCATTTAATTTGCCCACAGTGGTGTTTTGAAGGTTACAGATGAACCAACTACGAACTGGCTGTGCGTCTGTGTGTATGTGGACGTATGGGATGGGGGAACTAGATGAACAAGAGAGAAACATTCTTGAGAAGAGTAGGAAGGTGCCAGACAAGGGATGACAGTGGGCATGGCAGATAAGAGTCACAGAGGTAGGAGGGACATGAAGAAGTCATCCAGTTGAGTCCTCTGTCCTTGGGTAGGTAAAGTAGCCTCATCTCTGTTTTATAGACAACACAATTGATATCCAGAGATATTTCATGACTTGGTGAAGAAGTTAAAATCTGATTCTGCTAGATAACCAGTTTCAAAAATCAAAGGCCGTCTTTCCCTTGATCACTGTTGTGTCCCTAGCACCTGTTTCAGTACCTAGCACATAGTATGTGCTCAGAAAGTGTTGACTGACCATAGCTGCTGCTAGGAAACATTTCTTCCAGGTCACTCTTGAAGATATTTTTCGGAGTTTCTGCTTAATCTGATCCTAAAGTACTTCAAGATTATCAATTTTTTTGAGTCACAGTTACACAGTAGTAATGGATAAAATAAGCAGCTTTCAGTTGCTTAAATTAGAATTCACTCATATAGCAAACTTCAACTGAGTATCTGTTAAATACCTGATACTGGTCTAGATAAAAGGGAAATGGCAGGGTACACAACGGTCCAAAGCCCTGCTTCTAAGGAACTTACATTCTAAAGGACATTAGAGCAAAATAAATAAGTGATTTACATAGTACTCTAGAAGGGCGTATGATCCAGAGGGGAAGACCCGATGGTGCCATTTTATAAAAGTTAGGAAAGGCCTCAAAGAGAATAAAGACCCAAAGAAAACTGGGGACTGAGACACATGGACCTCGGGGTGGGGGGAACAAGCATTCAGAGACAGAACAGCAGGCGTGAAAGCCCTGAGGGAAGGTCAGAGGTCGAGGAAGAGATGAGGGGTCAGTGTGGGTAGAGCTTAACAGGAGGGCAGATACGGGGAGTCAGGTCACGGGGGGTTCTGTAGGTCACGATGAGGCTTTGACTTGCACTTGGGGTGGGATCGGAGGCCTTTGGAGAGGTTTCAAGGCAGCAACAACGCGATTCAGTTTACATTTTAACAGGGTCGCTCCGGCTGCTGTGTCGAGAACAGGCTGAAAGAGGTCAAAGGCGGGAGGAAGCAGGGAGACCGGTGAGGAGGCCAAGTCAGAGAGCTGGTGGCCCAGACCAGGCAGCAGTACAGGTGGTGAGAAGGAGTCGTAGTCTGTGTAGGTGTCGAAGGAAAGGCTGATACGTTTACTGACGTGAGAGAGAGCGCGGGGCGTCAAGGGTGACTTATGGGTTTTTGGCTGAACTAATAGAATGGCACTGTGGTTTCCAAGACGAGGAAACTGGGAGAACTGGCTTGTGAGGGGACTGTCAGGAACTCGGCTCTAGACGTACTGAGTTTGAGGTGCCATTGGACAACCAGAGGGGAACTCGAATAGGCAGCTGGACATATGATTCTGGAGTTTAAAGAAGAGATTTGTGGTAAACATATATTTCTGAGTTATTATAGCATATAAATAGTTTACTGATTTGTTTTATTTTATAAATATATTAATATATTATTCTGGCATATAGATGGTCATGGAAATTAGATGAGAACAAAGCTGATGTCATGAGTTCCATTAGTTAGTGGCCCAGGTAGTTTTTCCTATTTGATTAGTTTCAGGGCCACTAGCCACGTTAGCTGTACCGGGCACGTGCACGTTGACTCTACAGGTGAGCCCGGTGACAGAAGGGATGGCTCAGCATAAGCCAGCCTCACTAATGGGAAAGCAGCCTCCTGTGGTGAGTCAGCCATGTCACCACTCCTGCTGTGAAGGGGAGTACATCCTGATTGCTGTGACAGATATGCAGATACAGCTCACCTGGGTGATGCCGTCTTAGCATGCCGATATGCCTCATCCACATGTTGAGACATGGGCCGACATGTGCAGTTGAAACCATTTCATGTTTTTCTTAGGGTACATTCATCTCAAGGTGACACTTGGAGGTAGAGTTGACATATGGGCCAGAGATAACCCAGATCGAAGCATACTTAAGGCTGGTTGACACCCGATGGCCCATGAAACCGAGAGGACAGCTACTCCCCACTTAACAGGAGGTGTCCCCTTCCGATGAGTCCCAAATGGGTTGCATTACATTCGTAGCAATGGGGTGGGAACTGGGGGTGAAAAGAGATGGAAGACTTGGAGAATTCCCTTAAGGGACTTACTATCTGATGGACTTCCATGAATGTTCAGATAATAATGCAAGTGGGAGGATGCTGGAAAGCAAGCGCATGGTGTAGGCATGTCTGTCATGAGGAATACAGAAAAAAGACACTCCCGTGTGCCATGGAGTCAGAAGAGGCTTGTTCCCACAGGAGATGAGGCTCGGGCTGGCCTTTGAGCAACAGAGGGACTTAAGTAAAAGAGAGGGAAGGCTCCTGTGTGTGGTTGTGTGGGTAATATGTTCACAACTCTAAACAGCTCCAGATACATCCTCATCATGTGCATCATCAGTGGCCCCCAGACATTTCAGAAGGGAAGAAGAGCATGGGGCGGGGGAGTAGAAGTGGGCATGATACGGTAATCTGGGTGATGCTAGTCAAGCATCCAACTACTTATTCAGCACATGTTCATCGTCTGGCATCAGCAAGCAGGCCCCCTAGACCCCAGTGGGAGAAGATATTGTACTTGGTGCTACGTTATGTGAGGCTTTGAAGGTCAAGCCAGGGACTTAGAACTCTGCCCTGTGGGTGGGCAGTAGACTGGACGTCTTTGTGTAAGATATTGAATGTTTTAGAAATAGTGTTCTAGAAAAATATCTTAGTAGCAGGGTGCAGCCTGGTTGTGAGGTGACTGGTCGTGGGGAACCAGAGGAAGACTACAGGCTGGGAGAAGAGTTGAGAGTGTTAAAACAAAGCAGCGAGGGTTGGTGGATGGGCATGGAACCATTTCCAAGCATAGAACCCCAGGCTTGACTGTACATTAGCCAGAGAGGTGCTTGTTGAGTGCGTACTGTGTCCACAGGTCTCTCATACACGTAAAGGAGAAACAGGAAGGAAATTAAATATGCGGCTATCTCTCTCAATTGCTCAAAGTCTAACTGAATATGAAATGTATCTACATTGCAAGTCAATTTGCCAATAAGGGAGGACAACTTAGATAAGCAGAAAGGGATGTGGTAAGTGAATTTAATAATTACAGAACAGATAGCATTTATGGAGTTCCACACTGGCTTAAAACACGATCACATATGCTCACACTTGATTCTCACTGCAACCCTATAAAACTGATATTATCATCCGCACCTTACAGTGAGGAAACCACGATGCCGAGAGGCTGGAAAACCTATGATGTCACCCAGCCTGGAAACGGTGGGGCGCGCCGCAAACCCTCGACTGCTGAGTCCAGAAATGATGCTTTTTCTTCCGCGCTGCCTTGTGCAGCGTTTTGTGTATCTCCTCTGTAGCCATGGAGACCCTGCAGAAAGTGTAGGTAGGACTGTACATGAGCGAGGAGGGGATGGAGATGTTCTCCACCACTAGCTCTGTTTCATGGGGTAGGACCCTGCCCCTGGCTAGATAACCTATAGTGTGTAGGTCCAGGGAGCAGGTACTCACAGAGCCAGTCTTGTCTGCGGTGGTGAGGGGCATGTTCAGCCCCAAGAGGAGCGTATGCCCTCCCCAAGAGGCATACAAGTCCTTGTTGAGCTGGGACATCCGGTATGGGGCCTCTTACCGCCCAGGCTGACCCTGGCCTAGCGGTAGCATCCACAAGTAGCAGGGTCCCTACTCCCTCCTCTTGGATGTGTCAGGACAGGAAGGTCACCAGTTCTACTTGGCACTGATCATCAGAGCTGCCTCACTTCCATCTCTGTTCTCGGATTTTGCTGGGCATATCCAAAGTGAGATCCCTCATCTTCTTCTCACCATCCCTTGGAACTCTCAGAAAGCCAGTTCTTGGCTTAGGAGAGGGCTGCTCTCATCCAAGGAGTCAAGGTCCTTCCATTGCTGAACCTTCTCTGACGATGAAGGTAATAGTAGAACAGTTGGTAAGAGTGTCAGTTTGCTGGGGAAGCCGGAAAAATAACACCGGCTGGGGAGCTTATACAACAGAAATTTATTTTCTTACAGTTCTGGAAGCTGGTAGTCTAAGATGGAGATGTCAGCAAATTTGGTTTCTCCTGAGGCTTCTCTGCTTGGCTTGTAGATGGTCAGCTTCTCACTGGGTCCTCATGGTGTGTGTGTGCGCGCACGTGCGCATATGCATGTGTATGCATGCATGCATGCATGCCTGGTGTTGTTTCATGTGTCCATATTTCCTCTTATATGAATACCAGTCAGATTGAACTTGGCCCATCTTAACAGCCTCATTTTTCTGCAGTCACCTCTCCAGAGGCCTTACCTCCCAATACAATGACAGTCTGAGATACTGGGAGTTAGGACTTTAATGAATGAATTTGGGAGAGACAGTGCAGCTCTTAACAGTGGGGACACTTCCTTGCTCTCCACTTTATCTTTCTGTTGTCTACTCTCCCCAACACTTTTTCAGGGCGTCCATTTGGGCTGGAACTAGAGGATAAAAGGGTGGGCTCCAAAGTGGTCTCTTTAAAACCCTATACAATACATTCAAGCTCAAGGACTATACCTAAAATTCTTATTTTTTTTTCTGCCAGAATTTAGCAGAGAATAGATACAGAGTAGGTTCTCAAATGTTTTCTGAATGAATAAATGATTAGAAGACTTGTCAGAAGCAGGGGTGTTTCTTTGGCTCCATAAATTTAGAAATTTCTATTTAATCAAGTATAGTACTTAATAGACTGTTACATAGATTTTGTGGATTATGAATTTTTTAAAAATCAAACTGCAATAAAGTACATTTTAAATTCAAATAATATCGAGCTAATCCCGCATTTCTTAGGCGTGTGCCATAATGTAAAGGACACTAGAGCAGATTTAGAGAGTTCTGATTCCTGCTCTGCCTGTCGTGGGCTTTTCAGCCGTGGGAAGCTGCTCTCTCTCAGGACCGTTCACCGTCTGCAGAATGAGGGGACGGGGTCCCAGATGACAGCTGGGTTTCACATTGCGTGCAGTTTTTGGTCGATGGATTTGGTCGCCTAGAGAAGGATTCGGAGACCATCTCCAAACCCATCTTTGAAGACTATCTTGATTGATCTGCCATGTCTACCCAGTGCATGGGGTGGGGAGTGGGAAAAGAGGTGGCATTAGTGGAGATGTTCTCTGAGGTCGCTGTGAGCAATAAAGTTCTACGAATTTATGGTTTAGAGAAAGCACTTCAGAAACTTGAGGGGCCCATCACGAAGAACATTTGCTTGCATTGAACTGTTGACGTGTAGGAGTGCTCGCTGGCAGAGATTTCTGGTCAACCAAATGCTGGGAGAGTACATAGTGTGTGACTTGATCTAAATTCAGGAAAACATGCACAGGGCGTAGGACTTCCATGCAGAAACTTGTTTAATTGCATTGATGGAAAATGTACAATTAAGAGGGTAATGAGAGTGGTTATCTCTAGGTGATGATTGTGGGTAATTTTTATTTTCCTGTTTAGCTTTTCTGAGCTTTTCAAATGTTCATGCACTACTTTTGTAATTAGAAGAACAAAATCTTATAAAAAAATTTAACATCCTAGCAGAGTAAAAGAACAATGAAAAAAATTTAAAATTCAGTTCATTTCAATAAACATTTATCCATATCTTTCAAGCCATATTTGTTTAGCATTTATAATATTACAAGTACTGTAATTGTGGGTCCAGATGGAAAGCTGTTCAGAGGATAAGCGATTTTACAGAAGTGAAAGCTATTGAACTAGGCCTCATGGAAAGAGTTAGCGATTGTAATGTGTTATCACCAGACGGTGAAAGGTCAAGTTTAGGTATAGGGGAGGGATGCTATCTGGGAGCTGGGGAAGATAAGGCTCAACAGACAGATTGGGCCCAGATTGTTGTGCTTATGGCTTCTAATGAGTGGGCAGAGTGTAGCCACTGCAGAGTTCTGAGCAAAGAAATCCGTAATAGAGCAGTACGTTGGCAAGACCGACAGTGGATGCAGGGAGCTCGGAGAGAACTCATCAGGACAGCCTTATAGCCAGCACTGCCGTCCAGCTGTAAGGGGATGCTGTCAAGGCATTTAAGAGTTTAGAAAAAGGCCTTTCAAGATGGTAGATACTTCTGTGAACACCAGGCTTCTCCCCAGTGTCCTTAATTATTACACGTTAGGGAGAGAGTTAAGTTGTGTCACTGACACGCTTATCCAGCGAGAGAGACTAAGGTTGCTAAACTTTTTGGAGTTGTGCTACGATGATTTTGTTGCTTTAGTGCGGTGTCTTGGTAACCCACCACTGCTTTCTCTGTCTAGCTGCCTTCTGCCTTGTTATTGACGTTTAGTTCTATTCATTTTAGGACAAAAGTGAACTAAATTATTTCTGTTTTATGAAATATCTGAGATCATGAGAAATACACTGTCGTGCTATGAGACAGAACTCTGGGACTGGTTAAGTGATATTTATTAAAAAAAAAGACCTTAGGTGGACTGATGAGGTGTTGTGATGGGCTACGTGTCCTTCAAGTGACTGCTCAATGTCAGTGATTTTCGGCCCGTTCCACGTGAAAAGCTCAACTGCCTTTCCACGCGTCCAGCTCTGAGCCAGCCTGGATCATCACTAGGGGTGTCTCGGGAACCTTCTGTTTTCTCAGATTCTTCAGCACTCACTCTTGGGGACATGGAAACACGTTGGGGAGTAATTCTCATTGCACTTAGAGTGGCAGCAGGTGCTCTGTTTCCCAAGAAGCATTCTGTATTAAACATTTAAACTTGTCTCTCCCACAAGCTCCCTGCCAGTGGCCTTTTTTGTAGGCTCATAGTCAGTTCAAAAATATGTTGCTTCTGGAAGATGCGAATTTGAAGTGTGATGCTATCACATGAATCTTTTTTTTTTTTTTTTTAAATCATAGAGACATCTTTTAGGTGGAGGTATTGATGTCAAGATTAATGCAGAGAAAATTGACTGCAATTAGGGCTGAATGATAGTGATCATCCCCAAGATGGTTAAGAGTCTGAAAAATGAATGTTGAGACTTTATCCTTGACCAAAGCTCCTTTGTCCCAGAGTAAAACATGGTAGCTGGAGAATGGCAGCTCAGCGAGCCTGAAGTGTAGGCGGACCTCTCTTTGTGAACCAGGAATGCTCTTGAAATTTCATGTCAATCAGCTTTTTGTAAATGGAGTCTTTTTTTCTCCCCATTAACTTACCCTATAATTTCAGCAATGTTTAACCTTCATTCCTGATTGATCTGGAGCTGGCAGTTAACAGTGAACATGTGGCTTTGAATTTTAGTGCTTCTTTCTTGATATCTCGTTCTTTGCTCCCTTTTCTTCAGCGGCTACTTAAAGAGCAAATACTATGTGTCTGGCACAATAGTAGTGTTGGGAATATAAGTAAGAATGACAGGTAAATAGTAAACAAATGAGAGGGACATGTGATACTGAGGAGAGCAGAGTCCCTCTGCCTAGGGACGTGAGGGAGGGTGCAGGTGTGGCTTGAGCTGAGTGATGAAGGCAATGAGGATGTGAGGAGGAGCTTGCTTGGGTGATGCCCACCCGCAGGTGACCTGCATCAGAGTCATGGGATCGACTGGCTGCAAGGACTTTGGCACCGAACAGTTTGTTCTGGGACAAGCAGTTGGCAGCTGATGGTGTCCACCTAGCTTTCCATGTGGAGTGAAAATTGGTGAAAAGTTCTTCTCAAACTGTTTCCTTGATTGTTAGAAGGAGTTATTTTACTATTTTCTCCCAACTTTTCTGTCAGATACACCTGTGGAGTTTCTTATTTCTGTCTGTAAGTTTAACCTATGACACTGAAATCTTAATATTCACGAAGCAGGTCACCCCCAAATCATACCCAAAGGGAAAAGAACATGAATATTTTAATTTCCAGTGGTAACTCTAATATTTGACTCAGCAACTTTAAGAAATGATTATATAGAAATGACATTTTTCTATCTTAGGGGACATCATAAGTAATGTCAAAAGACAATTGGTAGACTGAGAAAAACGACACATAAAACAAAGCTCTAATATAACTGATATACAAAGAGTCTTCAAAAATTTGTAAGAAAAAGATGACAGCATGGAAAAACGGACAAAAGAGACGAGTAAGCAATTGGAAGAAAAGGAAATTCACGAGGCTAATAAACATGAGATGATGCTAATACTCAGAAATATGCAAATTAAAGCAGTAACTAGGAATAGGACTAATTTTTTATCTATCAGATTGACCGACATTTAAGGGTTGTAATATCCACTGTCCATCCATGAGGATGTGGAAGAAGAGGCATTTGTGAATTTTTGATGAGTTTTTGGTGGATTGCTACAACCTTTGGGGGAATTAATACTGAAAATACATCTTTTCTTTGACATTTAAGTCCATGGTTGAGACACCCACCTTCAGAAATGAAAAGATCAGTTGGTAAGGATATAAATGTAGGGGAGTCAGCCTAGTTTTACAGCAGCAAAAACAAAAGCAAACATCAGTGTAGAGGCCAATGAAATGCTGCCTAGCTGTGGTTCGGTGTATGTGTGTATCGTAAAGAGTTAAATCTGTGTGTTGATCCTGGAGGGACATTCCTAATGTGTTTTAATTTAAGGAAAGCAAATTACGGAGTAACGTATAGTAGGATCCCATTTTTTAAAAAAAATATAGCAAAACGCTATACGTAAGTTCGAATGTGCACGGAGGGTGGTGGGGAGGCTCGCATCCAGGCCGTAGGTGCACAGCAGGGTGGGAATAAATGGAGGCGAGGGGGGACTGAACTCACTCTTTGTGCGTCTTTGCCCTGTTTGACTGACGTATTCCTAATACATGCTGCTTTTGCCATTTAAAATGTCACAAGTGAAACTAAAAAGTACTCAAAAATTAGGAACCGAGTAGGACACTTCTGCTGCTGCTGTCTGGCCATGCCATTGTCCAAACCAGCTAAAAACGTTACCTGACGCTGGTGAGGTGAACCCCTCGCCTCCTCCCACGGGCTTTGCATCATGCACAGAACAGAGCCCTGTGATTGACACCACCTGCTACACCCGTTTAGCCTCCCCACTTTTAGGACCTAACGTACGTACGTTCATTTGTTCGTTCGTTCATTCATTCATTCATTCATTCATCAGTTTCTTACCTCGTGTACAATTTGTATATCTCAGTTGTGTCTTTTCCCCGTATACTGGCTTTGATTCCTACTCACCTCCCAAGTGTCAGTGTTCCTTTTTCTCCCCAACTCTAATTCCTCCTAGGCCAGGCGGGCGGTACCTTCTGGAATTGCCCTCGGGTGGCCAGAAGGCCTGATTAGAAGGTGCTGCTTGGAGGCCTACTCTCCAAGAACAAACAAACAGCCTGACACCGGCTAATGGGGCGCTTTCTTGGGCTTGGTGCCCAGGGTGGCAGAGTTGCCAGCCAGGTGCGTGATCCTCAGTTAATGAGGTGATTGTACTCGGCCCCACAGCCCGGGCTGTGCGCTAATGAGTCTGGGCTGACACTGGGGACCTCTGGCTGAGAATGAACGTCTCTGCAAAGAACTCTGCTATTTCAGGTCTCAGGATGACTTCTCTCTGAGAAAGTCTTGTAGGACCGCGGAGGCCCTCAGGCCCTGCCCGCTCTCTGAATGTCTGTTTGTTTGCTGTGGGTATTATTTGTTCTGCCTTCCCATCCCCCACCCCCACCCCCAATGGCTGCCTGAGGTCAGGGAGCCCCTCTAGCGATTCGCTCCCTGCAGTGCAGTGCTCTGGGCTACAGGTGTGTTTGTGGATTCCAGGCTGTGTTCCAAGAGAGCAGGTGTCTGTCACTGTAAGCTGGGCAGTGGGGATGGACCTTTGAGTCCCAGGATCTCCTGCCAGCCCTTCAGCAGGACGATACCCCTCAAAGTGACATGAACCCTGGAACAGCTGAGGGAAAGAGGAGGAGAAGCTGAGTCCTCTGCTTCCAGAGACCACAGTGAAAGCTCACCTGTGAAATGCCCATTTTACTACCTGTCAGTGCAAGCTGAAAGGAGAGAGTTATGAAACCCTCAGTTGGACCACTTTTTCTGCTTGGTGGCTCTGGCTGGGCCCCAGGAGAGATGCCTGGTCCCCACAGCTTTTCCTAGGGCCCTTGTCTGCTCCACAAGCCCAGGGACATCAAGTTCTGTCCAGGGTCCCTGTGGCGATAGGAAAACTCAGCGGGTCTCAGGACCCCACCAGATCTCGCAGCTTCAGGGGCTTTCGGAGTCCGTGCAGCTCAGGAGACGGATGCAAACAGCAGCGAGTCTGTCACGTGTCCAGAGGGACGGGCACGGCCGGTGTGAACCCAGGCACACTGGCCTGAACCTGAGACACTGAACTGACCGGGCTGACGCTACACGGCAGCTGCCCATTCTCCACACGGGACGTCTTTTCTCAGTGTCTCTGCACCCTATACCAGAAAGGGGCATCCCTGAGGGACAGCAGCAGGGGAGAGCTACCCTGTTCCATGGCACCAAAAGAGCAACGCCTGTGCGTTTTCCCTTTTTGTTATACCTACATTTCCAGAGAAGGCAGTTATAGAGGGTATAGCATGACCCAAAGATGCAGGTTTGGGAATAAGGGAGCTGGCTTCTATTCCAAGCGCTGTCACTGGCTTTCTGTGTCACCTTGGTGTAGGAGGTGGGGTGGAGGGAGAGTTCTGTGGGGATCGACTGTCCCCCAAGGAGCTGACACCTACCTCTCTCACGGGGATGCTGGAGGATCAGGTCAGCAACACCTGTCTTTACAGTCGTGAGCTTCATTTAATACTTAATTTTTAAAGAATTAGTAATAACAACAGCCCATATAACCTACTTCCCTGGCTTGATTTGTATGGCCCATTTTTACGAAGTTATTCAGTCAGAGCGATTTCGTTTATAAAGTTCCTCACTGCTGAGATCGTGCGTGCGCCCCGGTTCTGAGCCACGTGTGTCAGCGTTGCGGAAATGGAATTTGTGCCCCCTGGACCCGTGCAGATTGATTGGATTCTGGGCTGAATAGACATAGAGCCTGCACACGTCACAGCGTTTCTGGAGGATCCGCTGTGGAGTGACTGGAGGGAGCGTAGAGTCATTCACGGCAGCCTTTCTCCTCAAAGAGTGACCAGCCCAGCCAACCACGTTATGAAGCTTCCAGGGGTTGCCTATTCAATATCATAGTCTTTTGAGTTTGAAGGTGATGGTTGCTGTTATCAATTACTCTTTACTGAGCGCTAAGATACAGATACAGTCAGACCTCGGGGATATTGCGGGTTCGGTTCCAGATCACCTTACTAAAGCGGATATAGCAATAAAACAAGTTGTAATCTTTTTGCTGGTGGAGGGTCTTGTCTTCCATTTGTTAAAAAAAAAAAAAAGAAGAAGAAGAAGAAAGAAAGAAAGAAAAAGAAAAAAGATAAAGCAACACCTGGGAAGCTCCATAAAGTGAACCGCAGTAAACCGAGGCGTGCCTGTGCTGTCTTAGATCGGGGCCCCTGGAAGTCAACTGTGTGCTGGAGAATTGCACGCAGAATGTTTTTGGGGTGTGCTTTGCGGAGAGTCTTGTGAGGAAGCCAGAGGTGGGCAGGGGAGAGACCCACTCCAGCAGAGCGTAGCTGTCCCCTCAGAGGTTCAGGGGCAGTTCCCAGGCAGGGGTGTGGCTGCGAGGTGCCAGAGGTGCCTGTTCCCAGCAGCGGGGGGACGGGAGTGCCCTACCGAGGAGGGAAGCCGCCAGAACACACGGCATCCACGTTCCCAGTGCTTTCTGCCTGCCATCCCTTGACTGTGC